>JAABKJ010001701.1:0-29976 GCA_011634705.1 Andricus grossulariae
TATTTCATTGAAAACTAAACGTAAATTACCTAAAAATTCGATAACTCAGTCAATTTCAACCAATTCTAATAAAAAAAGTTCATTACACGCGAAATTGAACTCACTTTGATTATATCAACAGAAAAAAAATTATTGGATTGGAATTGTTGGGATAATTTCGTGAAAAGTATTTTTTCACTGTAAAAACAAAGGTACCTGGAAAAATAAAATTTTTTATCCTGGAAAACCTGGAAAAGTCCTTGCATTTTTTTTTTAAGAAACACTAGACACCCTGGATACCTGGAAAAAATCAGGAATTTTTAAGTAATTTTTTTCCAGGATTTGAGCAGACACCATGTAATCGTCTTTTCTCTTTTTCTTGTTTAGTTCAACGTTTGTACTTTGCACGGTGGTAAAGGCCAAGAACAAAGAGAATACGCCCTGGCATCTCTTAAAGGCGGAAGTAAGGATATTCTCGTGGCCACGGACGTCGCCGGAAGAGGAATTGATATTAAAGATGTCTCTATGGTCATTAATTACGACATGGCCAAAACGATTGAGGGTGAGTTTTTATATCTATACAATTCCAGACATCACACACTTTCCCCTATTCCCATTTTTCTCGTTTTTTTTTTTCTTTAAATGCGAACTGAATTAATAGAACCGCATTGGAAAATCAAACCATTTTTGGCTAAAAGTTGATTCTTTTGGTTGAAAAGTTTACATTTATATTTTTGGTTCAGAATGAATCTCTTTTGGTTAAAAATTCTACTATTTGGTTGAAAATTTAATTATTTGGTTAAAGTCATATTTTTTTTGCCTTTTTTGTTCTTTTGGGATTGAAATTTTTTTTTTTTGTAGAAATGTCATCTTTCTTGGGTTTGAAAATAAATTTTCTTGTTAAACATTCCACTGTCTATTAAAAAAATCGTATTTTTGTTGGAAAAATCGACCATTTGGGTAGAAATTCATCTTTGTAGGTTGAAAATGCCACCTTTTTGTAGAAAATTGAATTATTCTGTTGAAAGTTCAATTATTTTGTTAAAAAGTCATCTTTCTTGGTGAAAAATTCAACTTTTTTGTTGAACATTCGTCTTTTTGGATAGAAAATTGGTCCTTTTGGATTTAAAGTTCATCTTTTTATAGAAAATTCATCTTTTTTGGTTGAAAATTCATCTGTTTTGGTAGAAATGTTATCTTAATTGGTTGAAAATAAACTTTTTTGTTAAAAATAAACTTTTTTGTTAAAAATTCTACTGTATTTTAAAAAATTGGTCTTTTTGGCTTTAAAATTATACTATTTGGTTGAAAATTCAGTTATTTTGTTAAAGTCATCGTTTTTTGTCTTTTTTGTTCTTTTGTGATTGAAAATTTATCTTTTTTGGTATAAATATCATCTATTTTGTTTTTGGAAGTAAATTTTGTTTTTAAAAATTCCACTGTTTATTAAATAAATCGGGTTTTCATCTGAAAATTCGACCATTTGTGTAGAAATTCATCTTTGTAGGTTGAAAAGTCCACCTTTTTGTAGAAAATTAAATTATTCTGTCGAAATTTCAATTATTTTGTTAAAAATTAATCTTTCTTAGTTGAAAATTCAACTTTTTTGTTGAACATTTGTCTTTTTGGATAGAAAATTCGTCCTTTTGGATTTAAAAATGATCTTTTTGTAGAAAATTAATCTTTTTTGGTTGAAAATTCATCTGTTTTGGTAAAAATGTTATCTTTCTTGGTTGATAAGAACCTTTTTTGTATAAATTCTATTGTATTTTGAAAAATTTGTCTTTTTGGCTTGAAAATTCAGTTATTTTGTTAAAGTAATCTTTTTTTGTCTTTTTTGTTCTTTTGTAATTGAAAAGTTAGCTTTTTTGGTACAAATTTCATCTTTCTTGGTTTTGGAAGTAAATTTTCTTTTTAAAAATTCCACTGTCTATTAAATAAATCGGTTTTTTGTTTGAAAATTCGACCATTTGGTTGGAATTTCATCTTTGTAGGTTGAAAATTCAACAATTTTGTAGAAAATTGAATTATTTTGCTGAAAATTTAACTATTTTGTTAAAAAGTCATATTTTTTGGTCGAAAGTTCAACTTTTTTAATTGAAAATTCGTCTTTTTGAATAGGAAATTCGTCTTTTTGGATTTAAAATTCATCTTTTTGTAGAAAATTAATCCTTTCTGGTTGAAAATTTATATGCTTTTGTAGAAATTTCATCTTTCTTGGTTGAAAATAAACTTTTTTGTTAAAAATTCTACTGTATTTTAAAAATGTGTCCTATTGGCTTCAAAATTTTACTATTTGGTTGGAAATATCAATTATTTTGTTAAAGTAATCCTTTTTTGTCTTTTTTGTTCTTTTGAGATTGAAAATTGATCTTTTTTGGTTGAAATTGTCATCTTTCTTGGTTAAAAATAACCTCCTTTGTTCAACATTCCCCTGTCTGTTACAAAAATTGTATTTTCGCTTGAAAATTAGCTTAATAATTCGACAATTTTGTTTTTAATTCATCTTTGTAGGTTGAAAATTCAACTGTTTTATAGAAAATTCAATTATTATGTTTAAAATTCAACTATTTTGTTAAAAAGTCATATTTTTGGTTAAAAATTCGACTATTTGGTAGAAAATTTAATCATTTTGTTGAAAATTCTTTTTTTCTATAGAAAGTTTATCCTTTTGGATTGAAAATAAATATTTTTGTTGTAGAAAAGTCATCTTTCTTGGTTAAAAATTAACTTTTTTGTTGAAAATTAAACTATTTGGTTGTAAATACAACTATTTAGTGAGTGAAAATTCATTACTTTTGTTGAAAATTAACTTTTTTGATGAAATTCATATTTTTTGTGTTTTTGATATAAAATTAAAAACCTTTCTTGGTTTAAAGAAAACTTTTTTGTTCAAAATTGATCTTTTCGGGTTGAGGAGTTGATTGTTTTCTACAAAATTCGACTTCTTAGATTGAGAACTCTTTTGTTAAAAGTTAATCTCTTTTTGTAGAAAATTAATCTTTTCTAGTTGAAAATTCAACTGTTTTGTTCAACCTACATTAATTTTATTCAAAAGAATGGATTCACCTATTATTCCCCTATTTTCGTGAAAAATCACCCCATTTCCCCCGTTCTGAGAGAATTTTGGGCTGTTAAGTTTGCAATTCGAGTTTTCCCTTTCATATTCAGGCATTTTATTGATTTATTCTGTATGTTAATGTTTTTAATTAAATTTCAGATTACACCCATCGTATTGGACGAACTGGTCGTGCAGGAAAAGCGGGTCTCGCCATTTCCTTCTGCACAAAAGACGACAGTCACCTCTTCTATGATCTTAAACAAACAATTCTCGGCAGTCCAATTTCCACCTGTCCGCCAGAACTTCTTAATCATCCGGACGCCCAGCACAAACCTGGAACCGTTGTCACTAAAAAAAGACGAGAGGAGAAAATTTTTGCCTAAAAGCTATTTTGTGATGTTAGTTATTACGTGAGTGAATGGAATTTAATATAATTTTAATGTTAATTAGAATCAATGAATTAATGGATTTTTAATAATTCATACAAAAAAGTTAAAATATTCAATATTTATATTCAAGATTTCCTATTAAATTTGGACAATCCGGTATTTGTCGATGGCAGGAAATTTTTTCTTTCGAAATAAACAATTCGAAACTTATACAACATGTATATTCTTCTTGGGTTCAAATCTCTTTTACATTAAGAAAGAAAGATAATTATTTACAAAACTGATTCTTCTGAGCGTCCTAAGATGAAAATATTTTCTAACTAGATACTTTTTAACTACTTTCTAGCTAAGTACATTTTATCCTTATATCTAAAGATCACAGATGTTAGTTTCTTTGTACGTTTACTTTTTTTTTAATTAGTATTTTCAATTTCCAATGCCTCATTTTTCAAGGTGGTGGTACTTTGCCGCTGATGTAGGTGGGATCTTTTAATCTGCATTCTTCCGACCATTCCTCTGAAGTTACGATCATCGGTTTCATTAAAGTTAGGAATTTTTCTAGAGGGCAGGCGAAATCGCAACCCGGAATTGTCAGAGGATGTGGCGCCTCTGTTGTCGAATTTTTCAAAAATACCTGCAAATTTTTGTAAGTTTGTAATTTAAACTATTCTACTTTTAGAAAAGATCCGGCTCGAAGGACCAATCTTTTTCGGAATTAAGATGTTGGTATTTCGAGCCGTACGTCTTCTTTGGAAGAGTTTAGAACGAAATAGAATTATGTAGAATTGCAGTTGAATTTTACAAAATTGGAACATATTCCACTGGATTTGTAAAGGAAAACCATAGAATTCAATTAGAATTCTCTAAAATTAAAATAAATTCTCTAGAATTGAAAGTTAATTTGCTAAAATTGAAGTAGAATTCCCTAGAATTAAAAGAAGAAATCTTCATAACTGAAATTGAATCCTCTCGATTTCAGTTAGAATTTCCTAGAAAAGAAATTTTCTCTAGAATTCAAAAAGAATTGAAACAAAATTCTCTAGAATTCAAACAGAATTGAAATAGAATTCTCTGAAATTGAAGTAGAATTCTTTAGAATTCAATTGGTTTTATTGCGAATTGAAACAGATTTCTTGAAAATTGAAATAGAATCCTCCAGATTTGTAATGGAATGATCTAGAATTGAAATAGAATTCTCTAGAATTAAAATGAAATCCTCTAGAATTAAAATGGAATTATCTAGAATTGAAATAGAATTATCTAGAATTGAAATAGAATTATCTAGAATTGAAATAGAATTCTCTAGAATTGAAATAAAATCCTCTAGAATTGAAATGGAATTATCTAGAATTGAAATGGAATTATCTAGAATTGAAATAGAATTCTCTAGAATTGAAGTAGAATTCTCTAGAATTAACATAAAATCCTCTTGAATTGAAATGGAATTATCTAGAATTGAACTAGAATTCTCTGGAATTGAAATATAATTCTCTGGAACTGAAATAGAATTCTCTAGAATTGAAATAGAGTTCTCTAGAATTGAAATATAATTCTATGAATGTGAAGTAGAATTGTCTAGAATTTGAATAGAATTCTCTATAATTTAAATGGAATTAACTATAATTTCAATAGAATTCTCTAGAATTGAAATGGAATTCACTAGATTTTGAATAGAATTCTCTAGAATTGAAATAGAATTCTCTAGAATTGTAATGGAATTATCTAGATTTTTAATAAAATTCATCAGAATTCTCTATAATTGAAATGGAATTCTCTAGAATTTAAATAGAATTCTCTAGAATTGAAATCGAATTATCTAGAATTGAGATGGAATTATCTAGAATTAAAATATAATTCTAAGAAAGTGAAGTAGAATTCTCTAGAATTTAAATCTAATTCTCTAGAATTTAGATGGAATTATCTAGAATTTCGAAAGAATTCTTTAACATTTAAATGAATTTCACTAGATTTTCTATATAATTCTCTAAAATTGAAATGGTATTCACTAGAATTAACATAAAATCCTCTTGAATTGAAGTGGAATTCTCTAGAATTGAAATCAAATTCTCTAGAATAGAGATGGAATTCTCTAGAATGGAAATATAATTCTATGAATGTGAAGTAGAATTCTCCATAATTTAAATGGAATTATCTAGAATTGGAATGGAATTATCTAAAATTGTAATAGAATTCTCTGGAATTAAAATAGAATTTTCTAGAAATAAAATAAAATCCTCTAGAATTGAAATGGAATTATCTAGAATTGGAACAGAATTCTCTAGAATTGAAATATAATTCTCTAGAATTGAGATGGTACGCTCTATAATTGAAATATAAATCTATGAAAGTGAAGTAGAATTCTCTAGAATTTAAATAGAATTCTCTATAATTTAAATGGAATTATCTAGAATTTCAATGGAATTCTCTAGAATTGAAATGGAATTCACTAGATTTTGAATAGAATTCTCTAAAACTGAAATAGAATTCTCTAGAACTGAAATGGAATGATCTAGATTTGTAATAAAATACATCAGAATTCTCTATAATTAAAATGGAATTCTCTAGAATTGAAATAGAATGATCTAGAATTGAGATGGAATTATCTATAAATGAAATAGAATTCTCTAGAATTGAAATAGAATTCTCTAGAATTAAAATAAAACCCTCTAGAATTGAAATGGAATGATCTAGAATTGGAATAGAATTCTCCAGAATGGATATAGAATTCTCTAGAATTGAAATAAAAGTCTCTAGAATTGAGATGGAACACTCTAGAATTAAAACATAATTATATGAAAGTGAAGTAGAATTCTCTAGAATTTGAATAGAATTCTCTATAATTTAAATGAATTATCTAGAATTTCAATAGAATTCTCTAGAATTGAAATGGAATTCACTAGATTTTGAATAGAATTCTCTAGAACCGAAATGGAATTATCTAGATTTATAATAAAATACATCAGAATTCTCTATAATTGAAATGGAATTATCAAGAATTGAAATAGAATTCTCTATAATTGAAATGGAATCATCTATAATTGAAATAGAATTCTCTATAATTGAAATAGAATTCTCTAGAATTGAACTAGAATTCTCTAGAATTAAAATAAAATTCACTAGAATTGAAATTGCATTCTCAAAAATTGAAATATAATCTTCTGAAAGTGAAGTAGAATTCTCTAAGACGGAGGTAGAATTATCTAGAAATGAAATGGAATTCACTAGAATTGAAATGTAACTATCTAGATTTTGAATAGAATCCTTTAGAACTGAAAAAGAATTCTCTATAATTGAAATGGAATTCTCTGGAATTAAAATAAAATTGTCTAGAACTTAGATGGAATTCTCTAGAATTGAAACAGAATTCTCCAGAATTGAAATCATATTCTCTTGAATTGAAATTGAATTCTCAAAAATTGAAATATAATCCTCTGAAAGTGAAGTAGAATTCTCTAGAACTGAAGAAGAATTCTCTAGAATTTAAATAGAATTCTCTAGAATTGAAATGGAGTTATCTAGAATTGAAATGAAATTCTACGAAGGTGAAGTAGAATTCTCTAGAACTGAAGTAGAATTCTCTAGAATTGAAATGGAATTATCTAGAATTGAAATAGAATTCTCTAGAATTGAAATATAATTCTCTAGAATTAAAATAAAATTCTCTAGAACTGAGATGGAATTCTCTACAATTGAATTAAAATTCTATGAAAGTGAAGTAGAATTCTGTAGAATTTGAATAGAATTATCTAGAATTGTTATAGAATTCTCTAGAATTCAAATGGAATTATTTAGGTTTGTAATAAAATATCTCAGAATTATCTATAATTGGAATTGAGTTCTCTAGAATTTAAATAGAATTCTCTAGAATTGAAATCAAATTCTCTAGAATTAAAACAAAAATTCTCTAGAACTATAGTAGAATTCACTAGAATTGCAATAGAATTCTCCAGATTTGTAATGGAATGCTCTAGATTTATGATAAAATACATCAGAATTCTCTTGAAATGAAATTGAATTCTCTGGAATATAAATGGAATGCTCTGAAACTGAAGTAAGTTTTCTAGAATTAAAATATAATTCTCTAAAATTGAAGTAAAATTCTCTAGAATTTAAATGGAATTCTCCAGAATTAAAGCAAAAATTCTCTAGAATTTCAATAGAATGCTCTAGAACTGATGTAGAATTCGCTAGAATTGAGAGAGAATTCTCTAGATTTGTAGTAAAATAACTCAGAATTCTCTACAATTGAAATTGAATTATCTACAATTGAAATAGATTTCTCTAAATTTGTAGCAAAATACATCAGAATTCTCTTAAAATGAAATTTTATTCTCTAGAATATAAATTGGAATGCTCTGAAACTGAAGTAAATTTTCTAGAATTAAAATATAATTCTCGAAAATTGAAATACAATTCTCTAGAATTGAAATGGAATTCTCCAGAATTGAAATCAAATTCTCTAGAATTAAAATTGAATTCTCAAAAATTGAAATTTAATCCTCTGAAAGTGAAGTAGAATTCTCTAGAACTGAAGCAGAATTCTCCAGAATTTAAATAGAATTCTCTAGGATTGAAATGGAATTATCTAGAATTGAAATAGAATTCTCTAGAATTGAAATACAATTCTCTAAAATTAAAATAAAATCCTCTAGAACTACGATGGAATTCTCTACAATTGAAATAAACTTCTACGAAGGTGAAGTAGAATTCTCTAGAATTTGAATAGAATTATCTATAATTTAAATGGAATTATCTAGAATTGCAGCATAATTCTCTATAATTGAAATGGAATTCACTAGACTTTAAATAGAATTCTCTAGAATTAGAATGGAATTATCTAGGTTTGTAATAAAATATCTCAGAATTCTCTATAATTGAAATGGAATTCTCTAGAAATTGAATAGAATTCTCTAGAATTGAAATGCAATTCTCTAGAATTGAAATCAAATTATCTACAATTAAAAAAAAAATTCTCTAGAACTAAAGTAGAGTTCACTAGAATTGAAATAAAATTCTCTAAATTTGTAATAGAATTTTGTAGATTTGTGATAAAATACATCAGAATTCTCTTGAACTGAAATTGAGTTCTCTAGAATATAAATGAAGTGCTCTGAAACTGAAGTAAATTTTCTAGAATTAAAATATTATTCTCTGAAATCATAGTTCAATTGAAACAGAATTGCCATAGAATTCTCTATAATCAAAATAAAATTCTCTAGTATTGAAATAGAATTCTCTAAAATTGAAATGAAATTCTATAAAAGTGAAGTAGAATTCTGTAGAATTTGGATAGAATTATCTATAATTTAAGTGGAGTTATCTAGAATTGCAATATAATTCTCTAGAATTGAAATTGAATTCTCAAAAATCGAAATTTAATCCTCTGAAAGTGAAGTAGAATTCTCTAGAACTGAAGTGGAATTCTTTATAATTTAAATAGAATTCTCTTGAATTTAAATGGAATTATCTAGAATTGAAATAGAATTCTCTAGAATTAAAATAAAATTCTATGAAAGTGAAGTAGAATTCTCTAGAATTTGAATAGAATTATCTCTAATTTAAATGGAATTATCTAGAATTGCAATATAATTCTCTAGAATTGAAGAGGAATTCACTAGATTTTAAATGGAATTCTCTAGATTTGAAATAGAATTCTCTAGAATTGAAATGGAATTATCTAGGTTTGTAATAAAATATCTCAGAATTCTCTATAATTGAAATGGAATTCTCTATAATTTAAATAGAATTCTCTAGAATTTAAATGGAATTTTCTAGAATTGAAAACAAATTCTCTAGAATTAAAACCAAAATTCTCTAGAAATTAAATTAAATTCTATAGAATATAAATGGAATGCTCTGAAACTGAAGTAAATTTTCTAGAATTAAAATATCATTCTCTAAAATTGTAGTTCAATTGAAACAGAATTGCAATAGAATTCTCTAGAATCAAAATAAAATTATCTAGAATTGAAATTGAATTCTCAATAATTAAAATATAATCCTCTGAAAGTGAAGTAGAATGCTCTAGAATTGAACTAGAATTCTGTATAATTGAAATGGAACTATCTAGAATTTGAATAGAATTCTTTAGAATTAAAAAAGAATTCTCTAGAATTGAAATGGAATTCTCTGGAATTAAAATAAAATTCTCTAGAACTGAGATGGAATTGAAATCGAATTCTATAGGATGCTTTCGAGTTCGATTAGATGCTATACGCTTAAATTAGAATTGATTCTATAGAATTGAAATAAATTAGAATTTTCTAGAAACGAAGTAGAATTCTTTACAATTTAAATGGAATACCATTGAATTCAATTCGAATTCTCTAGAATTGAAATAGAATTCTCTATATTTGTAATAAAGTACCTCAGAATTCTCTTTAAATGAAATTGAATTCTCTAGAATATAATTGGAATGCTCTGGAACTGAAGTAAATTTTCTAGAATTAAAATATAATTCTCTAAAATTGAAGTAAAATTCTCTAGAATTGAAATGGACTTCTCCAGAATTAAAAATAAAATTATCTAGAAATAGAACAGAAATTCTCTAAAATTGCAATAGAATGCTCTAGAACTGAAGTAGAATTCACTAGAATTGAAATAAAATTCTCTAGATTTGTAATAAAATAACTCAGAATTCTCTATAATTGAAATGGAATTCTCCAGAAATTCTTTAGAAATACTCTTTAAATAGATTTATCTAGATTTGTAACAAAATACGTCAGAATTCTCTTGAAATGAAATTTTATTCTCTAGAATATAAATGTAATGCTCTGAAACTGAAGTCAATTTTCTAGAATTAAAGTATAATTCACTAAAATTGAAGTACAATTCTCCAGAATTGAAATGAAATTCTCCAGAATTGAAATCAAATTCTCTAGAATTGAAATTGAATTCTCAAAAATTGAAATATAATCCTATGAAAGTGAAGTAGAATTCTCTAGAACTGAAGTAGAATTCTCTAGAATTTAAATAGAATTCTCTAGAATTAAAATAAAATTCTCTAGAATTTAAATAGAATTCTTCAGAATTGAAATGGAATGATCTAGAATTGAAATAGAATTATCTAGAATTTAAATAGAATTTTCAAGAATTGAGATGGAATTTTCTATAATTTGAATAGAATTCTCTATAATTTGAATAGAATGATCTAGAATTTAAATAGAATTTTCTATAATTGAAATGAAATTCTCTATAATTTAAATAGAATTCTCTATAATTTGAATAAATTTATCTATAATTTAAATGGAATTATCTAGAATTGCAATAAAATTTTCTAGAATTGAAATGGAATTCACTAGATTTTAAATAGAATTCTCTAGAATTGAAATAGAATCATCTATAATTAAAATGGAATTATGTAGGTTTGTAATAAAATATCTCAGAATTCTCTATAATTGAAATGGAATTCTCTAGAATTTGAATAGAATTCTGTAGAATTGAAATGAAATTCTCTAGAATTGAAATCAAATTCTCTAGAATTAAAGTAGAATTCACTAGAATTTAAATAGAATTCTCTAGAATTGAAACAAAAATTCTCTAGAATTGCAACAGCATGCTCTAGAACTGAAGTAGAATTCACTAGAATTGACATAGAATTCTCTAGATTTGTGATAATATAGATCAGAATTCTCTTGAAATGAAATTGTATTCTCTAGAATATAAATGGAATGCTCTGAAACTGAAGTAAATTTTCTAGAATTAAAATATAATTCTCTAGAATTGAAGTACAATTCTCTAGAATTGAAATGGAATTCTCCAGAATTGAAATCAAATTCTCCAGAATTGAAATTGAATTTTAAAAAATTGAAACATAATCCTCTGAAAGTGAAGTAGAATTCTATAGAACTGAAGTAGAATTATCTAGAATATAAATAGAATTCTCTAGAATTGAAATGGAATTATCTAGAATTGAATTAAAATTCTGTAGAACCGAGATGGAATTTTCTACAATTGAAATAAAATTCTACGAAAGTGAAGTAGAATTATCTAGAATTTGAATAGAATTATCTAGAATTTAAATGGAATTATCTAGAATTGCAATATAATTCTCTAGAATTGAAATGGAATTCACTAGATTTTAAATAGAATTCTCTAGAATTGAAATAGAATTCTCTAGAATTGAAATGGAATTCTCTAGATTTGTAATAGAATGCTCTAGATTTGTGATAAAATACATCAGAATTCTCTTGAAATGAAATGGAATTCACTAGATTTGTAATAAAATACCTCAGAATTCTCTTAAAATGAAATTGAATTCTCTAGAATATGAATGGAATGCTCTGAAACTGAAGTAAATTTTCTAGAATTAAAATATAATTCTGAAAAATTGAAGTACAATTATCTAGAATTGAAATGGAATTCTCTAGAATTGCAATAGAATGCTCTAGAACTGAAGTGGAATTCACTAGAATTGAAATAGAATTCTCTAAGTTTGTAATTGAGTTCTGTAGATTTGTAATAAAATACATCAGAATTCTCTAGAATTGAAATTGAATTCCCGAGAATGTAAATGAAATTCTCTGAAACTGAAGTAGAATTCTCTAGAATTGAAATAGAATTCTCTATAATTGAAATGGAACTATCTAGAATTTTAATAGAATTCTTTAGAATTGAAAAAGTATTCTCTAGAATTGAAACGAAATTCTCTGGAAATAAAAAAAAATTCTCTAGAATTGAGATGGAATTGAAATCGAATTCGATAGGATGCTGCCGAGTTCGATTAGATGTCATACGATTCAATTAGAATTTATTCCATCGAATTGAAATAAATGAGAATTCTCTAGAAGCAAAATAGAATTCATTACAATTTAAATGGAATACCATTGCATTCAATTCGAATTCTCTAGGATTGAAATGGAATTCCCTGGAATTCAATTATAATGTTTGTAGAGTATAATTGAAATAATTGAAATAGGAAACTAACTTGAACGTTCCATCCACTTTTGTCCTCGTGAAGTTCAATCATGACCATATTACTGTATCCAGGAATTTGTCTGTCTTCCCAAACATTTAGTCCAGCGAGTAAAGTGACGATT
Source organism: Andricus grossulariae (assembly GCA_011634705.1). Lineage (NCBI taxonomy): Eukaryota > Metazoa > Arthropoda > Insecta > Hymenoptera > Cynipidae > Andricus > Andricus grossulariae. The sequence continues at coordinate 12,468 of JAABKJ010001701.1, forward strand.
GTGGAATCGTGTCCGACATACATCACCATTTTTCTCTCGACTGGTTTCAATTTTCCCTCGGATTTGTCCTTCATTGCATTCGAAATTTTCGTAATTAAAGGGCCTGTCTTCATTTTTCTCATTTTTTCGTTGTAAACATTCATTTGCAGACTGAGTTTACTCAATTCGATTAATTTATCTGGATAGAAATCCTTCGTCCATTCTGGGAGTTTTAGTCCCATATTATCCTGAAAGAAAAATTTTATTTTCTTAAACTTCATTTTCATAATTTTATTAAAAAGTGATTGAATTGAAACAGAATTAAAATATAATTCTCTGGAATTGAAATAGAATTCTCTAGATTTGAATTAGAATTCCCTAAAATTGAAATAAATTTTTTTAGATTTCAGTTATAATATCCTAGAATTCAGGTTGTATTCTCTAGAATTGAAATTGAATTCTCTAGAATTGAATTTGCCATATCATTTTACCATAGAATTCCTCAGAATTTCCTAGAATTGAAATAAAATTCTCTTTAATTGAAATAGAATTCTCTAGAATTAAAATTGAAGCTCCATAGAATGCAATTAAAATGTTATATAATTTCCTAGAATTGAAATAAAATTTTCTAGAAATGAAACAGAAGTCTCTATATTTGAAATAAAATACCATATAACTCAATTAGAATAGCAGAGAATTCAATTAGAATACCATAGAACTCCTTAGAATTTCCTAATTCTCTATAATTGAAATAGTATAGCATAGAATTCAATTAGAGTATTATAGAATTGAATTAGAATACCATAGAATTCCTTAGAATTTCCTATATTTAAAATAAAATTCTCTTCATCAAAAATATAATTATTTATTGATTGAAATAGAATTCTCAAAAACTCGAAAATTCTATTTAAGTTTTCTAGAATAAAAAAAAATTGACAAATTGAAATATAGAACCATATAATTCCTTAGAATTCCCTGGAATTGAAATAAGATTCTCTAGAAATGAAACAGAATTCTCTGGAATTGAAATAGAATACCATATAATTAAATTAGAATACCATGGGATTCCTCAGAATTTGCTAGAATTGAAATAGAATTCTCTAGAATTGAATTTGTCATATTATTTTACGATAGAATTCCTTAGATTTTCTAGAATTTAAATAAAATTCTCTTTAATTGAAATAGAATTCTCTAGAATTGAAATAGAAGCTCCATAGGATCCAATTAAAATTCCATAGAATTCCTTGGAATTTCCTGTAATTGAAATTAAATTTTCTAGAAATGAAACAGAATTCTCTATATCTGAAATAGAATACCATAGAATTTAATTAGAATACAATATAATTCAATTACAATACCAGAGAATTCAATTATAATACGAAAGAGAATACCACAAAACTCCTTAGAATTTTCTAATTCTATATAATTGAAATAAAATAGCATAGAATTTAATTAGAGTATTATAGAATTGAATTAGAATACCATAGAATTAAATTAGAATACCATAGGATTCCTGAGAATTCGCTAGAATTAAAATAACAGATTTATGTATTGGTAGAAATAGAATTTTCTTAACTTCTTTTTAAGTTCTTTAGTATCGAAATAACTTTTTTTTAGAAATGAAACAGAATTCTATATAATTGAAATAGAATACCATAGAATTCAAAGTAGAATACCAGATAATTCTTTAAACTTTCCTACCATGGAAATAAAATTGTCTACAATTAAAATGAAATTCTGTATAATTTAAATAGAAAATACCATAGAATTCAATTAGACTATTAGAGAATTCAATGAGAATACCAGATAATTCAATGAGAATGCCATATAATTCAATTAGAATACCATAGAATTCCTTAGAGTTTCCTAGAATAGAAATAAAATTCTCTTCATTAAAAAAAGAATTATTTATTGATTGAAATAGAATTCTCAAAAATGCCATTCAAGTTCTTTAGAATTGAAATAAAATTCTTCAAAATTGAAATATAATACAATAGGATTCCTTAGAATTTCCTGGAATTGCAATTAAATTCTCTAGAAATGAAACCGAATTCTCTAGAATTGAAATATAATTCTCTAGAATTGTATTTGCCATACCATTTTATCATAGAATTCCCTAGAATTGAAATTAAATTCTCTTTAAATGAAATAGAATTCTCTAGAATTGAAATAGAAGCTCCATAGAATTCAATTAGAATTCCTGGGAATTTCCTAGAATTGAAATTAAATTTTCTAGAAATGAAACAGAATTCTCTATATTTGAAATACAATACCAGAGAATTCAATTATAATACGAAATAGAATACCACAGAACTCCTTAGAATTTTCTAATTCTATATAATTGAAATAGATTAGCATAGAATTCAATTAAAGTCTTATAGAATTGAATTAGAATACCATAGAATTAAATTAGAATACCATAGGATTCCTGAGAATTTGATAGAATTGAAATAACATTGTCTAGAATTGAAATAGAAGCTCCATAGAATTCAATTAAAATTCCATAGAATTCCTTGGAACTTACTAGAATTGAAATTAAATTTTCTAGAAATGAAACAATTCTCTAGATTTGAAATAGAGTACCATAGAATTTATTCAGAATGCCATAGAATTCAATTAGAATGCCAGTGAATTCAATTATAATACGAAATAGAATACCACAGAACTCCTTAGAATTTTCTAATTCTATATAATTGAAATAGAATAGCATAGAATTCAATTAGAGTATTATAGAATTGAATTAGAATACCATAGAATTAAATTAGAATACCATAGGATTCCTGAGAATTTGCTAGAATTGAAATAAAATTCTCTAGAATTGAAGTAGAAGCTCCATAGAATTCAATTAAATTTTCATAGAATTCCTTGGAATTTCCTAGAATTGAAATTAAATTTTCTAAAAATGAAACAATTCTCTATATTCGAAATAGAATACCATAGAATTTAATTAGAATGCTATAGAATTCATTTAGAATACCAGAGTATTCAATTATAATACGAAATAGAATACCACAGAACTCCTTAGAATTTTCTAATTCTATATAATTGAAATAGAATAACATACAATTCAATTAAAGTATTATAGAATTGAATGAGAATACCATAGAAATCCGTTAGAATTCCCAACATTCGAAATAAAATTCTCTTCATTAAAAATATAATTATTTATTGATTAAAATAGAATTCTTCTAAATTCTAAAATTCTATTCAAGTTGTTTAGAATAAAAATAAAAATTTGCCAAATTAAAATATAATACCATAGGATTCCTTAGAATTTCCTGGAATTGAAATTAAATTCTCTAGAAATGAAACAGAGTTCTCTGGAATTGAAATAGAATACCATCGAATTTAATTGGAATACCATAAATATCAATTAAAATGCCATAGAATTCCTTAGAATTTCCTGAAATTGAAATAGAATTCTCCTGAATTAAAACAAGATTTATGTATTGATTGAAATAGAACTTTCTAAAATTCTTTTGAAGTTCTTTAGAATTAAAATAAAATTTTCTATAAATGAATCAGAATTCTCTATAATTGAAATAGAATACCATATAATTCAAAGTAGAATACTAGATAATTCAACTATAATACCAGATAATTCCATTAGAATACTATAGAATTGAATTAGAATACCATATAATTGCTTCCAATTTCCTACAATCGAAATAAAATTTTTTACAATTGAAATGGAATTCTCCAGAATTTAAATACAATACCATAGAATTTAATCACAATATTAGAGAATTCATTGAGAATACCAGATAATTCAATTAGAATACCATAGAATTGAATTAAAACACCATACGATTCCTTAAAGTTTCCTACAACTGAAATAAAATTCTCTTTATTAAAAATAGAATTATTTATTGATTGAAATATAATTCTTCAACATTCTAATAAAGTTCTTTAGAATTGGAATAAAATTCTTCAAAATTGACGATTCCTTATAATTTCCTGGAATTGAAACTAAATTCTCTAGAAATAAAACAGAATTTTCTAGAATTGAAATATAATAACACCGAATTTAATTAGAATACCATAGACTTCAATTAGAATACCATAGAATTCCTTAGAATTTTCTAGAATTGAAATAAAATACCATAAAATTGAAGAAAATGTCTTCAATTAAAATAGAATTATTTATTGATTGAAATAGAATTCTCCAGAATTCCGTTAAAATTCTCTCTAATTCTGTTAAAGTTCTTTATAATTGAAAAAAATGATCTAAAATTGAAATATAATACCAAGAATACCTTAGATTTCTTAGAATTGAAATAAAATTCTCTTGAATTGAAATATAATCATTTATGGAAAATTATTTCATATTATTGATAGAATTGAAATAGAATATCAAAGAATTGAATTAATATACCATAGAATTCTTTAGAATTCTCTGAAATTCAAACAAACAAAATTGCAATTGAAATTCTGTATAATTCTCTGAATTCTGACCTAATTGAAAAATCTTATAAAGTTTAATAAAAAATATTTTAAATTCGTTAAAATTCTACAAAATTCTAGGGGCTCGAGTTAATTTCTTTGAAAATCTATGAAGTTCAGTAAAACTTCTTGAATTCCCATAAAATCTTCTGAATTTTTCTTGTTCAAATTATTCTAAATTGCTAAAAATTTGGAAATTCTATCAAATCAAATATTAATAATATTAATATTTTGATGTCATTTTATCTTTATTAAGAAAGAAGAAAAAATTTATTTATAAGGAGATTTAATAAATAATTTTTTAATGATGAGGGAACTGACCTCGGCCTCTAAAGTTCCAAGTAGAGAAAAAACATCGTCTGCATTTGCGATTTTCATTCCCGTGTGTTTACTCAAATCCTCAAAGAGTTTTTTGTTTTTTGCCTCAATCTCTTTTATTTGCTTTGAATCCTCGACCAATTTGTGGAGGCGAGGATAATCTGGGCAGCTCGACCAGATCAAAAGTAGCTAGAATAAATTCAAAATTTAAATAAATAAGAGAGAAAAAATCATTTTTATCCCTTTTTGGCTTCAGTCTACTTTTTCGGATTTGATCATATTTTTTTAGAATTCCAAAAGAATCGGGACGACTGAAAAATCCTGAAGAATAAAATTCCTATACAATAAAATTCCCGAATTGGAAAACTGCTGAATTATAAAATATCCGAACTAGAAACTTCCTGAATTTAAAACAATTACTTTTTTTTATAAGTAAAAAAAATTAATCGTAATATAATTTAAATTTCAATAATTTAATTAATTTCATAATTCTAGTTCGGACATTTTATAATTCTGATATTTTCTGTCGGGAATGTTATAATTCGGGAATTTTATCATTTGGAAATTTTATCATTCGTGAACTTCATAATTCGGGAATTTCATTATTCGGGAATTTTATTATTCGAGGATTTTATTATTCGGAAATTTTATTATCGGACATTTTATTATTCGGGAACTTTATCATTCGGGAATTCTTTAATTCGGGAATTTTATTGTTTGGTAATTTTATTATTCGGGAATTTTATTATTCGGGAATTTTACAAATCGGGGATTTTGTCATTCATGAATTTCATTATTCGAAAATTTTATTATTCGAGAATTTTATGATTCGGGAATTTCATCATTTAGGATTTTTATAATTCAGGAATTTTATCATTTGGCACTTTTAAATTTTTATTATTCAAGAATTTTATAATTCAGGAATTTTAACATGCGTGAATTTTATTATTCAGGAATTTCATTATTCGCGGATTTTATTACACAGAAAATTTATTATCGGAAATTTTATTATTCGAGTATTTTATCATTCGAGAATTTTGTAATTCAGGAATTGTATCATTTGGGAATTTAATCATTCGGGAATATTATTATCCGGGAATTTTGTTATTCGGGAATTTTACTATTTGGGAATTTTATTATTCAGCAATTTTCCAATTCGGGAATTGTATAATTCAGGAATTTCAACATTCGGGAATTTTATAAATCGGGAAATTTTATCATTCCGAAATTTTATTATTCGGGAATGTTATCATTTGGGGATTTCATTATTCGAGAATTTTATCATTCGGGAATTTTATAATTCGGAAAGTTTATTATTCGGGAATTTGATCATTTGGGGATTTTATTATTCGGGAATTTTATTATTTGGAAATTTTACAAATCGGGAATTTTATTATTCGGGGATTTTATTATTCAGAAATTTTATTATCGGAAATTTTATTATACGGGAACTTGATCATTCGTGAATTTTATTATTCGGGAATTTTACTATTCGGTCATTTTATTATTCAGCAATTTTTCAATTCGGGAATTGTATAATTCAGGAATTTCATCATTCGGGAATTTTATAAATCGGGAATTTTATCATTCGGAAATTTTATTATTCGGGAATGTTATCATTTGGGGATTTTATTATTCGAGAATTTTATCATTCGGGAATTTTATCATTCGGAAATTTTACTGTCGGAAAGTTTATTATTCGGGAATTTTATCATTTGGGGATTTTATTATTCGGGAATTTTATCATTTGGGGATTTTATTATTCGGGAATTTTATTATTCGGAAATTTTACAAATCGGGAATTTTATTATTCGGGGATTTTATTATTCGGAAATTTTATTATCGGAAATTTTATTATCGGAAATTTCATTATCGGAAATTTTATTATACGGAAATTTGATCATTCGGAAATTTTATTATTCGGGAATTTTACTATTTGGTCATTTTATTATTCAGCAATTTTCCAATTCGGGAATTGTATAATTCAGGAATTTCATCATTCGGGAATTTATAAATCGGGAAATTTTATCATTCGGAAATTTTATTATTCGGGAATGTTATCATTTTGGGATTTTATTATTCGAGAATTTTATCATTCGGGAATTTTATCATTCGGAAATTTTATTATCGGAAAGTTTATTATTCGGGAATTTTATCATTTGGGAATTTCATTATTCGGAATAAAAATTCCGAATTGAAAAATTCCCGAATAATAAAATTCCCGACATTTTCCAATTCAGGAATTTTTTTATTCGGGAATTTTACAGTGTCGGTAATTTAATTTTTCCGGATTTTTCAGTCGTCCCATTGTTTAAAAATCTTTAAAAAATATCTGTGTGTACATAAACCACTAAGCGATCTGGATGATTAATTATTACCGTGTCGTTGTCCTGTTGATAATGCAAGGCCACTGGCTGCCATGGCAAGTCTGTTTTAAAAGTCTGCTTATCGTCTGGTTTCCAAAGACCCGCAGCCTCCAATAATGCAGACATTTTTGCCCGATCCGCGGCCGTACTTTGCAGCCAAAATATTTCAGGACTGTATTTACTTCCTAAAAATTTACCATATCTTTGCCGAAGATAAACACCCTGGTTATACTGATTCAATCTTCCTTTCTAAATTAAAAAAAATAATTGTTCTTTAAGGAATTAATCGTTAAAACTAAGTGTTCAAACAAATTTTTGGTTAAAAAATTGTTCAAATAATTTTCGGGAAACGTGAAAAAATCTGCCTCGACCCGGATTCGAACCGGAAACGCCGCTATTCACGAGCGGCGCGTTTAAAAAATTACCACCCGTGAAAAGTGATGTTTCCGGTTCAAATTCGGGCCGAGGCAGATTCTTTCTCGTATCCCAACAAATCATATGACCGGTAATCGGCAAAATTTAACATCAGATATTAATAATTAATTACCCTAACCGACAAAGTAACATCAATACTCTAAATTCTTTTCATCTTGCACATAATAAACTAAAATTCCGTTAAAAAGAACGAAAAAATGAAAATGTAGAGCAAATAAAATTAAAATAATAAGTGACAATAAAATTAATATAAAGTACTTGCATTGGTTAATTGTCCCCAACCGTAAGGCTCAAATTTATCGTTAATATACGGATCCTTTGGATAAGTGTCTTGTGGTGTTCTATCTCCATGTCGAAGAGCCTGAAAAATTATTTGAAATTAAAATACAAGCATTTTTAATAATTTATTTAAATTATTTATAACGTAGTAAGCAATCGAATATGATTATTTACTAGAATTGAATTAGATTATGATAGTTTACTAGAATATAATAATGCAAAATTTTCTACATTCCAATCAAAATTCTCTAGGCTTTAATTTAAATATAATTGACTACAATTGATTTGGAATTTTTTGGATTTAGGAGAAATCAATTAGAATTCTCTAGGTCTTTTTGGATTCAAGAAAAATCAATTAGAATTTAATTAGAAATCACTAAACTTTAATTATAATTCTCTATATTTTCATTATAATTCTCTAGAATTTCCTTATATTTGTTAGAGTTGATATTTCTTATAATTTGAATAGTTCGAGCCAAGATCCCATTTCATATGCGCTTGCGCAAAGTGGCAGCAGCCTGCCACCACCCTTTGTTCTCTCACGTTAGTTACACACAGTGATGCCTATGTGGGCGCCTTTTGCTACTGCGCTTGCGTTCGGGCGCCGCACTGGTTGGCCGCAGTTGACGCGTAATTCAAAATTGGAGTTAAAAACAATTCTTATAATTTAAATAAATAATTATTGAAAAATGCACAAGAATGTATATAAATTGTACCACTTCTGATTTTAGACAAGAAAAAAATTCATAACACATATATTTTTTAAATAGCAGTTTATTTTCTTTGACTTTCGAAGAATAACTTACATTTCACAAAACATTTTTATAATAATAATATAATATAATATAATTTTTGATAGTGTTTTTATTTTTTTTTTATGTATTCTCATAAGAATTCATTTTAATTCCAATTTTGAATTGCGCGCCAACTGCGGCCAACCAGTGCGCGGCCCGAACGCAAGCGCAGTAGAAAAAGGCGCCCACATTGGCATCACTGAACCAGCCTACTTAAGTCTTCCACGATGGGATGCGAATCAGGTCTGGTTGTCCCGGATTTATTATCGTGTGTATACCAAATGCGGACAACTCTCGTGTCAAAGAGGACGAAAGCTTCCTCATTTACCGGAAATGCTTCGGATCTACTCTTAGATATTTTTGGTTAATTACAGCCTTCAGTTGAGCCGCCCATGCACCTTTTTTCATGTTGGCGGAACAGCAGAGAACGAGTCGAGCGGCACAGCATCAACCACACAGCAACGCCTAGGAAGCAACCAATCAGCGCCGACCTGTCTGGGCTCACCCCAAAGGCGGGCGAAACGCCTAGTTGGCGTCAGTTCCCTGCTGTCGACGCCATTTTGGCCTCATGGCTAACGTAGATTTTGACTCGAAGTTACACGATGTCGGCAACAATTTTGCCGTTTTCCACCCTTATCTAAGCTTGTATTAATTAGAATATTGAATAATTATTTTCTTTAATTGTGCTATGCGAGCCCCTAGAGTACCGGCTGAACGGCTCAGCACTGAGTAATTTTTGTTTTCTTTTGTTTACGGCTTTTTGGTATGTTCGCTATGAGAGTATTATCTGAAAATAACATTTATTTACTTAAATCTGGTATTAATTTGGCTTCATTGCGTTAGAGTCAAACTGCTGCTGTTTCTCTTTGCTACCTTTTGGCAGGTCAGGCGTGGCCATGAGCTATCGCATAATGTAACTGGCTGTCTACTCACCTTTGCCCCTTTTAAAACTGTAAATTTTTCCCCACATGGCCCCGCATGCCTGAAAATACTTAATTGTCTTAACGAGTATATTCTCCTATTTTCCATTAAACAATAAATTTTACACGCCACTTTTATTACCGTTTTGCATTATTTATTCACGAGGAAGATGACATTACTTAAACCCTAGAATTTTCTCCTGCAACTAACCCATCCCATCTACCAACAACTTTAAATAAAGGGCTGAAGCCAGCCTGAGCAAAAACCTGGCCCACGCCCAGTTACTTGTGTTTTGAGTGTCCGGTTGGCGAATGTACGCCTGGCGCCCAAACAATCAATTAAAAAGTTTTATTGTTTCAGCTTTGAGTATTTTTAGATAATGGGCGTGGCTAAGTAAAAGCAAGTTTCACCGAAATTTACGGTTACAACATATATACATGCTGACAGAGAGATACATTTGTAAAAACCTTTTTTTCGGTTTCAGGGGGTCTCAAAACGTGGGCACTTGACAAAAACTGTAGATGGGGTTCCAATTTTACTCAAATCTAATACCTTCTCTGATGAGAATGTACAAAATGTATTTATGGATGAACAAATTTGTCAGAAGACGTGCATGGTATATATATATTTTTTAATTCTCTCAATAATTGAATTGTTGATTTAAAAAAAAATAATATGAAACAGTGCAAAATTTTAAGATAACAAAAAATTTTGATAAAAATGTTTGATAATTGTTTTTTTTATTAAATAAATAATATTTATTAAAAAAATATTCTCCTAATTATTTAAATTTGGGAATTTTATAATTCAAAAATTTTCTCATTTGGGTATTTTTTATAATCTGGCAATTTTCTGTTCAATTCGGTAATATTTATAGACGGTTAGGGAATTTTATTATTCGAGAATTTTCTAATTCGGGATTTTCATTTTTCGGCCATTTTATAATTTCGAGAATTCTATTATTCATGAACTTTCCAATTCGAGAATTTTATTTTTTGGGATTTTTTAGTCTCAAATTTTTAACAAAAAATAAATGATGAATTCTCAACCAACAACGTGATAGTAGACTCTTCAACCGAGAATAATGAAATTTCAATAAAAAATAGTTCAATTTTTTCATTAAGTTCTAATTATTCCGTTCACATTTAAGTGTAAATTGGAAAAAAGTGGGAATGAGCAAAAGACTGTGAAGTCTGCGATAAATAAATAGGAATTTTTATAGTTAATAGACTAAAAAATTACACTTTGAATAAATACTGAAATTCATTTGTAATACTTTAAAAACATTCGGTTAGAAAACTGGAAATTTTTCCTACAAAATAAAGCTAATTTTCCATTGCCCAATTTTTCATTTCGGATTACACACTTTAAAATTCGGAATACACATGAGCTTCATATTGAAAAATTTTATGACACTATTTTGACATTTTTGGGTAAAAAAATCTATCCGATCACTAAAGTTTTTTTTTACTATAAAAGCTTATATTCGAAAATCTTTGTTTTGAAATTTCTTATAATTAAACGATTTTAAATTAAAAATTGTATTACATAAACTTAAAAAATATATATATATGTATATATATAAATTAAAATAACTGAAATTGAAACATCAGTAATTGAACGATTTCTTTAATTTTGAATTTTTACAATTTTAGAGTACTGAATTTTTATGTTAGACGCTAAATGTTTAATTTTTGCCTTCTATAAATTTTAGTTTTAAAATGTATCATTAACAATTAAAAAATTATTCATTTAAAAATGATTTAAATTTACTTAAATTAATTTAAATTTTACAGCTATTATATAATAAAACAAATCTCTGTATTATCCTTTATTAGACACGTACATTTCCTCATCATACTTATTATATGGTTAAAAGTTAAGATATTTCTTGCAAAAGGGGTTTGCTGATGCTCATCGACTTCCGCGTCGGTTCATATGTGAAAAACTGTGGGTTTCGCAAAGAAAGCACACTTTTTTCCAAGCCTGGAGAAATCGCGAGTTTTTAGGGGAAGAACCGAGAGAAAGTCGTGAGACAAAAATGATAAAAATAGAAGCCACCGGGAAAACGCTTTTTATCCAAAATTATAGTTTTAAACCCCTTTAATTTTTGATTATTTGATCTTAAAAACTGCATTTTAAAATTCATTACATTGAAAATGTACGCTTACAAATAAATACCTAGAATGAAAATTTTTTAAAGTAAAAGATTTAAGAAGTACATGGCCACTTTTTCCATTTTTGATTGAAATTCAAAAATCCAATCAAAATTGCAATTGAATAAGATGGTATCGTTCAATTGAATTACAGACAAAATAAATTTCATCAATTTAATTATTTTTTTAACGAAGATTATATATATATACATATAATGATTATTTTTTCCCAAATTACTTGGAAATATTTAATTTCACAAATTCATACCGTTGATTTTGACAAATTTTTTGCATCGCAGATGTTTCTTGTGGGATTTTTTGTTTGTGAAATATTTCTTTCCCTATCTAATTAAAGCGAAATTTGTAATGCCCAATTTGAATGTCTTAAAAATTAAATAAATTTAAAATGGAGGCCGTTGAAATTAGAATAATTAGACAAGCATTCAACATCTGGAATGACAATAAAGTTGTAAAAGCAAATAAAAAATATAATAACCGAGTATTATGAAAAAATTATAATTTTTTCATAATATCTTTTCAATTTCAATTGTTTTTATCACAGAAAAAACTAGAAGTAAATTTTGTTGCACGTAATTTCGTATTTTTACTCGCTGGTTTAGGTAGAAGATAAATATTACCCATGTTTGATGTAATCTGTCTGCTATTACCTCCTTTGATGGGTAAACAGAGAATATTACCGTAAGTCAAGAGTAACTGTGATTGTTTCTTGCAATGACCCAACATCTTTGTCTTTACTGGTGAAAACGGCGAGTGTTTAAATTTGCAATATGTATAAATTTTTCAATTATTTATTTTTACGAACAATTTAACCATAAATTATGCAAATATAGCTCTCTGTGACAATAAATGTGACAGCTCTCAAAAGTCACCACGGTATTTAAAGTAGAAGGTATTCTCTGTGGTTGGGGATTCCGATGATTGATTATGATCGGATCTCTTCTTTTACCATATTAGACAGTCAACGAGGTCCAATCGAGTTTAAAATGATCATTTCGACGCCTCTCTGTCTATCGCATGAGATAGACCGAGAGGGCTTGCTTGTTTTGAAACGTTAAGTATGACTTGTCGTTCTAAAGCAACGGACGCTCTCTGTCTACTTCATACAATAAAAAGATATGTTTCGAAAGGATCGTTTCGAATTCGATCATACCTCGTTGCTTATTACATGTGGCAGAAGGAGAGGTCCGATCGTAATGAGGCATCCTGATATGAAAATGTAAAGTTTCCGTCGAAAAATTTTCAAATATAGATGAACAAAATCAAAATGATATCACCTTGTCAGGAAAGTAATTTTTAGAGGTATCTCTGGTTTTGTCCACTATGGTAAAAGAGAAACTATTCTGCTCCACAATAGCACTGAACGTCCCCGGAACGTGTCAAATGTCCGCCGTTTGGGAACATTGCACTGGAACGTTCCAAATATAAGTTACCGTTATTGTTATTATTATCAATAAACATCGCGTGAACCGTAAGTGATAGATCAAAATCAATGTCAGTTTATGATATGGATATCATATTATAGTGTAGTATATGCGGTACTCAAAACACAAAAATGACATCCATTTTGACATATCTATTGCGGTATACGAAATAATTGTTGTTAAAAATAATAATAATGAAAGGTTTCCGTTAGGTCCCAATGGAACGTTCGCAAGCAGCGAATATTTTACACGTTCCGGGAATGTTCCTGCAATGGGACTCCGATGCTGTTTCAAAGTCGAAAATCGAAGGAACCTCTCTTTCTATATCTACACACATTGGAAAAAGAGGGCCGTTCGATTTTCGACTACGGCACAGTATCGGAGTCCCAGTGCTGTAAAGTTCAGCTGAAACGTTCCGAAGGTTTCCGCCAAACGTTCCTGGAACGTACCGTGCTATTAGGTCTGTCCGAAAGAATAACCTAGTAAGTTCCATTTGCTGTAAGGGCTATTTTCCATCACGTATGCATGAAAAAGTGATCTCTATCGGAAAGGTTATTTACTGGATTTTACCTTTGTATTTAGATATCCGTCGTCGCAGAGATTCTCGAGGAAAATTTGAGAAACAATAACCAAAGGCTTAAACAGACTTGTTATTAGGGATGGGACTGAATTTATTTTTTTGAAATCTGTACAAAAAATAATTTCTTAGCGTAACTGTATTGGGAAATTAGTTTTTATTTTTCATGATACATTTCATGAACTGATAAAATCGATAAAACAAATAATTATCGATTTTATCATTTCATTAAATGGTCCTTGAAAATGAAAACAAATTTCCTAATATACTGGGTTTTTTCGCATAAAGCTTACGTATTTCATAAAGGAGAATCTGAATCTGTAATAAAAATTTGGGTTTCCATTTAAAATTACAAAGTTATCTCCCTGCCTCCTGGGGGGGGGGTAAATTTGTTCGAGGTCGCTTATTTTCCCCCTCGAAAATAAAAAGTTTTTATTACGGATATTTTATCATAGCATGCGTATTTTTTTAAATATTTCGATGTCTCAAGTTCAAAAAATACCCAGTACTTAGGGTGCCTTTTCACGACGGCCTTTTTTGAATTAATCGTTGAATTAATTTGACACATCGAGTTCGCAACTAGGTTCTCTTCGATCAATTAGATTTGCCACGAACCAACAACATAACTAGAAATTAATCTTATACAAATATTGATTTCATTATTAATTCAAAACAGTCCCCTGTGCAAATTATTTGTCACGAAAATATTCACAAAATGAACTCAGTCCCATGCATTTGGTGTCAATTTTTATACACCAGTAACGGGCGCCATGTTGGTTTGACATCACGTCGCAACGATCAATCCAAGATGACGTCGTTACGTAGAAATTTCTTAACAATTATATTTCTTAAGTGTCAAAGTCATTTAGGCAAATGTTAAGCACCTTTTTTGTCCGCAATGCTTTTATGTTCAAGAAAATGAAGAACACTACAAAAATGTTTATTCAGCGGAGAAAGAAGGGTGATTTCCACGAGAGTGCACAGTTCTCATGAGTGAAATCACCTTTCTCCCATAGTGCACGTCATATTTTTTTCAACATCTGTATTTTTTTTAGCTATTCAGAGTTTCTCCTTCTTCTTCTTAGTTTTTGGCTTTTTGATTCAGTCAACAAGCCATGACATATGTTCAGAGTTGATGGTACTAAGGACACCGCACGTCTATGAAAGCATAGTGGAAAAGAGCCATCAACCGCAACCACCTGCAATGAGGTCCATCAAGCTAGCACATCCACAATAGAAATTCCCAAATTTCTTTGTATCAGAATTTTGGAATTTTTTGGGCTGTATTGCCGATTTTTGGGCTCCACTACTTTTTTTGAAAATTCAAATTTGGAGTGGATGTGTCGACTTGACTCAAGCCAGCACCTTCACTATAAAAAATTTTTTTAAATTTTTTAATTAAGCACGACAGAATTTTGGGATTTTTTTGAACTCTTGAATGCGCCAACAACCGATTTGCAATAACAACCCCTACTGAAAATAAAACTACCCCCAATGTACAAATTCAAATTCGGAAAAAAGAAGTTCACCAGAATTTTGGGCTTATTTGGGGCTCTTAAATGCACGAAAAAAAAACAATTTTTAAAAACACCCTCTATGAACAGAAAAACTACCCCCTTGCAAAAAATAAAATCTGCGAAAAAACAAACTCCTTCAGAATTTTGAGCATACTTTGGGCTCTCGAATGCACAAAAATCGGTGTTGGTATTTTTCAGGAGTTCATAAATCAGAGACTCTATTTACATTGTAAAATTCTAAAGAACATTATTTTTTGACAAAGTCATACTGCGTGGTATCAAGGGGATGCTATTCAACTGTAACGGTTGGAGCCCAAAAATCGGTGTTGGTATTTTTTGGAGCCCAAAAATCAGAGACCCTATCTACACTGTAAAATTCTAAAAAACATTATTTTTTGACGAAGTCATATCTGCGTGGTGTCAAGGGGTTGCTTTCTAACTGTAAGGGTTGGAGCCCAGAAATCGGTGTTGGTATTTTTGAGGAGCTCAAAAATCAGAGACCTTATTTACACTGTAAAATTCTAAACCACATTATTTTTTGACAAAGTCATATGTGCGTGGTGTCGAGGGGTTTCTTTTCAACTGTAACGGTTGGAGCCCAAAAATTGGTGTTGGTATTTTTCAGGAGCCAAAAAATCGTAGACTCTATTTATACTGTAAAATTCTAAAAAAACATTATTTTTTGACAAAATCATATCTGCGTGGTGACAAGGGGTCACTTTCCAACTGTAAAAGTTGGAGCCCAAAAATCAGTGTTAGTATTTTTGAGTAGCCCGAAAATCAGAGAACTTATTTACATTGTACAATTCTAAAAACCGTTATTTTTTGACAAAGTCATATCTTCGTGGTGTCAAGGGGTTGCTTTTCAACTGTAAGGGTTGGAGCCCAAAAATCGGTGTTGATATTTTTGAGGAGCCCAAAAATCAGAGACCCTATTTACATTGTAAAATTCTAAAAAACGTTATTTTTTGACAAAGTCATATCTTCTTGGTGTCAAGGGGTTGCTTTTTAACTGTAAGGGTTGGAGCCCAAAAATCGGTGTGGGGTATTTTTGAGGAGACAAAAAATCAGAGACCCTACTTACACTGTAAAATTCTGAAAAACATTATTTGTTGACAAAGTCATATCTGCGTGGTGTCAAGGGGTTGCTTTTCAACAGTAAGGGTTGAAGCCCGAAAATCAGTGTTGGTAGTTTTGAGGAGCCCAAAAATCAGAGAAACTATTGACACTGTAAAATTCTGAAAAACATTATTTTTTGACAAAATCATATCTGCGTGATGTCAAGGGGTCGCTTTTCAACTGTAAAAGTTGGAGCCCAAAAATCGGTGTTGGTATTTTTGAGAAGCCAGAAAATCAGAGACCCTATTTTCACTGTAAAATTCTGAAAAACATAATTTTTGACAAAGTCATATCTTCGTGGTGTCAAGGGGTTGCTTTCTAACTGTAAGGGTTGGAGGCCATAAATCGGTGTTCACATTTTTGAGGAGCCCAAAAGTCAGAGACTCTATTTACACTGTAAAATTCTAAAAAGCATTATTTTTTGACAAAGTCATATCTGCGATGTGACAAGGGGTTGCATTCCAACTTTAAGGGTTGGAGTCCAAAAATCTGTGTTGGTATTTTTGAAGAGCCCAAAAATCAGTGACACTATTTACACTGTGAAATTATAAAAAACATTATTTTTTGACAAATTCATATCTGCGTGGTGTCGAGGGATTGCTTTCAACCTGTAAGGGTTGGAGCCTTGAAATCGGTGTTGATATTTTCAAGGAACCCAAAAATCAGAGACCTTATTTACACAGTGAAATTCTGAAAAACATTATTTTTTGACAAAGTCATATCTGCGTGGTGTCATGGGGTTGCTTTTCAACTGCAAGGGTTGGGGCCCAGAAATTTGGGTTGATATTTTTCTGGAGCCCAAAAATAAGAGACTCTATTTACACTGTAAAATTCTAAAAAAACATTGTTTTTTGACAAAGTCATATCTACTAGGTGTCAAGGGGTTTCTTTCCAACTTTAAGGTTTGGAGTCCAAAAAGCGGTGTCGGTATTTTTCAGGAGCCCAAAAATCGTAGACTCTAGTTATACTGTAAAATTAGAAAAAAATTATTTTCTGACAAAGCCATATCTGCGTGGTGTCAAGGGGTCGCTTTTCAACTGTAAGAGTTGGAGACCAAAAATCGGTGTTGGTATTTTTGAGGAGCTTAAAAATCAGAGACCCTATTTACACTGTAAAATTCTAAAAAACATTATTTTTTGACAAAGTCATATCTTCGTGGTGTC
>JAABKJ010001702.1:0-29974 GCA_011634705.1 Andricus grossulariae
TGTGTCGTTTTTCCAAAAAGTGAATTTTTAATTTTTGATGCATCTTTATAACAAGAGTTTATAACAAATTTGTAGATCATTTTTGGTGGAACAACTTTTGTTTTCTCATTTTTTTTGTCTCTCGTGTCATTTTAAACAAATTTTATTTTTTTATTTTTATGCTCATTTTTTACGATTGAAAAATATACTTGCCCTTTCTGAAGCTAAAAATAACAAACTTGTACATTATCTTTGAGTGAACAGGTTTGCCTATTTTTTTTTTTCTTTCCTTGTGTCGTCTTCCAAAACATAGAATTTTTTTATTTTTAGTGTTATTTTTGACGAATAAAACAAAAACTACGCGTTCTATCAAAAAGTGGTTGATAACAAATTTGTAGATCTTTTTTGTGTTCACGATTCTTGTATCCTCATCTCTTTTTTTATCTTGCATAGTTCTACCGCAAAATGGAATTGTTAATTTTTCCTTATTTTGATAATTTTCATTTCATCGAAAAATTTCGCCGCGATAAATTGTTTGTCTCTTGGAGTACTACTAATAACCGTGAATAGAATTTTCAAATTTTGAAGAAAAGTGATCTAAAAAATTTTCAAAATGTGCTCACTTCTTGAATTTTGATCCAAAATAACTGGTTAAAGAACTCTTTTTTTATTTTTAGCCCTTCAAAAAGTGTGCCAAAGCACAATCTAATCTGATCAATCTTTCGAAAGTTATCGAGCCTACACGATACTACAGATAGACAGGCAGACAGACAGACATACAGACGGACAGGCAGACAGACACCTTCGTAAAAACCGTTTTTTCTGACTCAGTGGGCCTCAAAACGTCAACATTTGATTGATTCCGCGAAAGTCATTTTTCACATAAAACCAATACCTTCTCATTGAGATGAGAATGTAAAAAAGAAGCTCACCTTTAAGACTATGCTTTATGACTAGACAAGCTTCTAAAAAATACTAAACTACTCATTCCGAATTTCGTAACGACGAGACTCTTCGCAACTTTAAGTCAAGTAGTTGATATTTGAACCAAATAATAGATTTGAAAAATATTTTAATATTAAATAAATAACAGTTGAAATTAACCAGACAAAACGAATTTTAAACATAACAGTTCAATCCTATACCAAAACCGATTAATTTTCAAGCAAACAGTTGCATTTGGTAAACGAATAGGGTGAAGTTTCATCCAAGAAGAAGTCTGTTGGATCTCGTGTTTCGTGCTCGATAATTGGTTACCTCGCAGTTTGCGCTCGGACATTTAGACCTCGCGTCTAATATTCTAAATTTTCAACGTGATTAAGTATTTAGAGATTAGGCTGCTCAAAACTCTGTAGGCTTTGAGGTACACATTCTCATCGTGACACTTGCGCCACGCGCTCCATTTTTGACAGAAATTTTTACATTCTCATCCTAATGAGAAGGTATTGGTTTTATGTAAAATTTTACTTACTTAGTTGGATTTCATCAAATCTTCACATTTTGAGACCCCCTGAGTCAGAAAAAAAACGATTTTTACGAAGGTGTATGTCTGTCTGTCCGTATGTCTGTCTGTAGTCTGTAGTCTGTAGTTTGTAGTCTGTAGTTTGTAGTCTGTAGTCTGTAGTCTATAGTTTGTAGTCTGTAGTATCGTGTAGGCACGATAACTTTCGAAAGATTGATCAGATTGGATTGTGCTTTAGTACACTTTTTGAAGGCCTAAAAAGAAAAAACAAGTTCGTTCACCACCTATTTTAGTTGAAAATTAAAAAAGTGAGCACATTTCAAAAATTGTATGTACAGTTATCAGTAGTACTCAAAAAGACAAACAATTTATTTTTATACCATTTTTTGATTAACAAAAAATGATCAGTGCTATAGCATTTACGAAATCCAAAAAAACAAACGAAAATTAACATTTTAAGGAGAACAGCGCTCGATATAAAAAAAATTCAGGAAAAGAAAAACGTTTCCTCTTACCAGCCCCACAAGATTATCATAATAACTTTTTTAATTTTTTCGAAAAATCGAAAATTCAAATTTTGCTCGCACAAAAAATAATAAAAAATTCCATTTTGCGGTCAAACTATGCAAGATAGAAAAAAATATGAAGAGACAAAAATTATGCACCCAAAAGAAAGAAAGAAAAGTTCAGACTTTGGACAAAATCGAGCGCGAAGCACGAGATACGTGATGAGAATGTGTTTGTTAAGGCCAAAGGAGCTTTAACAAAAGAGAATTCACAATCACCAAATTACAGTTGTCGATGATTTGCGGTTAAATTACAAATTTCTAGGCGCAAATTTGGGGGAAATACAAAAACCGAGCGCATAGTGCGAGTTAAATACATCATCGAGCGCGAAGCGCGAGGACCAAAAGTCGCGCGCCTTAGGCGCGCTCAAACTTGCGAGTGAAGCGAGCCGCGCGCGATGAGAATGTGCCCGCACAGCAAGCAGATTTTTTCATGTATAGTTATTTTCTGAATTATCTTGCAATACAAAGCTACAGTTCCTTCTTCAGATATTCTTCCCTATCTCGTGTTGTTATGCTAAAAAAAGAATTTTTGTTTTCTTATTATTTTTGATGGATGAAACAAAATATCCTACAAGTCTTCTTTTAGATTCTTTGCGTATCTCGCATTTTTGGCGTAATATTGGAGTTTTCGATTTTTGCAAATCAATTTCAATAACAATGTTAAAAAGGTATTTTTAAACACCTTTCCTCATATTTTGCGGCGTTTGACTCAACATTTGAATTTTTGATTTTTTTCATAGTGTTTTCGTTAAATAAACCAAAATGAGAAGTCTCATAAAATAATGGTTCAAATATATTTTTTAGGACTTTTTGAAAGCTGTAATTCCTTGTTGAAAGTTTTTTCCTTATCTCACGCAGTTTGGTTTGAAGTTGGAATTTTTTATTTTCTGCATAGTACTTTCGATAAATAATATGGTTGGAAGAGAAATTGTAGATATTTTGAAGAGCTTCATTTCTTCTCTGAAACTTTTTTCACGTATCTGTCGTCATTTGGCGTAAAACGGAACATTCGATTATTGAATAGCATTTTCGATGGATAAGACCATAATTATTGGTCAAGGAACGCTGGTTAACGAACTCGTTCTTTTTTTAGGACCTAAAAAAATTGCGCCAAAGCTCGATTTGATCCGTTCATTTTATCGAGAGTTATCGTGTTTACGGACGGATGGACCGACAGACGCCATCGGCAAAACTTGATGTTGGGCTTCAGGGTTCTCAAAAAGTGGGGGACCGTTGAAAAACTGCTGTGTCAAATTTCGGACAATTCTAATACTTTCTCAATCATAAATGATGAGAATGTAATAACTAATAATAAATTTGTAGTTCTTTTCTGGATGAACAACATTTGTCTTTACATTTTTTTCGTAGCTTGTGTCGTTTATCCAAAAATTTAATTTTTTATTTTCAATGTTATTTTATTACGGTTAAAACAAACACTACGCGTCCCATGAAAAAATAAAGAATAACAAAGTTGTATCTCTTTTTTGGGTGAACAAATTTTGTTCATCAATTATCTTTCGTGCCCTTTGTCATTTTTCCACGAATTTTTCAATTTATTTTTAATGTTATTTTTTACCATTAAAGCCAAATCGACGCGTTTTACCAAAAAATGATTCAGAACAAACTTGTAGCTCTTTTTTGGCTGAACAACTTTTGTATATTTATTTTTTCGTAGATTGTGCCGTTTGTCCGAAAATTTTATTTTTTTATTTTTATTATTGTTTTTTACGAATGCAACAAAAACTACGCATCATATTAAGAAGTGGTTCGTAACAAATTTTCAGATCTTTTTTGGGAGCACAATTTTCATTTGTTCATCTTTCTTCGTATCTTGTTTGATCACAAATGGAATTTTTGGTTCTTCAATATTTTTTTTTTTGATCAAAATTTGAACTCTCCATTTTTCGAAAAAATTCAAAAAGTTATTCTGATAATCTTGTAGGGCTTGTTCTACAGATTTATTATTAGGTATTACATGCTCATCATTTATGATTGAGAAAGTATGAGAATTGTCCGAAATTTGACAACGCAGTTTTTCAACGGTTCCCCACTTTTTGAGAACCCTGAAGCCCAACATCAAGTTTTGCCGATGGCGTCTGTCTGTCCATCCGTCCACAAACACGATAACTCTCGATAAAATGAACGGATCAAATCGAGCTTTGGCGCACTTTTTTTAGGTCCTAAAAAAAGAACGAGTTCGTTAAACAGCATTCCTTGACCAATAACTATGGGTTTATCCATCGAAAATGCTATTCAATAATCGAATGTTTCGTTTTACGCCAAACGACGACAGACACGTGAAAAAAGTTCAGAGAAGAAATGAAGCTCTTCAAAATATCTACAATTTCTCTTCTAACTATTTTTTGATAGGAAACGTTTTTTGTTTTGTTTCATGTATCGAAAATGAATAAGTCGAAAATTTAAATTTTGAGCCAAACGAAGCAAAATATAAAATAAGTCTCAGTAAGTAATGATAGCTTTTGAAAGGTCCTGAACAATTTTTCGAAGCTATTTTTTGATACGTTCTAATGGGTCATTTCGGTTTTATATATCGAAAATACTATGAAAAAAATTCAAATTATGAGCCAAACGACGTAAGATACGAGGAAAAGTTTCGGAAAATAATTCTAGCTTTCGAAAAGTTCTACAAAATTTGTTTGAACCATTTTTTGATAGTACTTTTTTTTTGGGTTTATTTATTGAAAATACCATGGGAAAATCCAGCTTTGAAATTTTGAACTAAACGACACAAAATACTATAAAAAGTTTCAGATATCAATTATAGCTTTTAAAAATTCCTACAAAATTTATTTTGACCATTTTTCAATAGAACTTGTAATTTCAGTTTTATTCATCGAAAGTACTATGCAGAAAATAAAAAACTCTTACTTCAAACGAAACTGCGTGAGATAAGGAAAAAACTTTTAACAAGGAATTACAGCATTCAAAAAGTCCTAAAAAATGTATTTGAACCATTTTTTCATAAGACTTCTCATTTTGGTTTATTTAACGAAAACACTATGAAAAAAGTCAAAAGTTCAAATTTTGAGTCAAACGACGCCTGATATGAGGAAAGGCTTTTGGAGGAATGTCAGTGTTTAAAAATACCCTTTTAATATTTTTATTGAAATTGATTTGCAAAAATCGAAAATTCCAATATTACGCCAAAAATGCGAGATACTAACGTAGTGTTCTCCCGTCGCTAACCCCACCTCTGCGCTCGCTTCGATAACATTGCGTTGGAATCCCGCTTACGCACACACGACTGCTTATGCGACGCTCCTGACTGGTCCAGCTTAAATATTTTATAACTGAAAAACTAAAACTTCAACTGATTTTTGGGAAAGGAATTTTCCATTCATTGTTTTAATTTTTATACAGCCATGTGAGTCCGGACACTTGAGTCTGGGACACCCTGTATAGGCTTGCCTCAACTTAATGACGGTTTACATATTTGTCTTGATCATTGGTGAGTGAAATCTCAAGGTTTATTTATTTGGGTGATACCATTTTTTCAAATTTTCTCGCAATTTTCAGAATATGGTACAGTAGGACCTGTCGAATCGGAACTCGTCGTATCGAAATCCTCGGAGAGCTGTATTCCCCACTCTTAAATCTCTCCACTAACCATGATAGGTAGGTGCATGCGCGCAGAGTCGCTGCAGACGCCACACGATGGAAGTCAGTGCTGTAGGTATAAAAATTTGACGGCCTGTAACGGCTGGTCAAAGATTAGAGCCCTGAACATTTTGAGATACGTCACTACCAGAAGGTGTAGCTAAGATTTGTTTCTGCGACCTGCTTGATCGAAAGTGGAGACGCGGTCCGTCCCAATCCGACGAGTTCTACTATATTAGACATTCATCCACTGACGAACGTTTAATTAAATCAATAACTTTTTTTTTAATTTTACTATCACAAAGTTTTTTCTATTCGAGAAAAAAATACATTTTAAAAAAGATTTTCTTTAATTTATAATAATGTGGGAGACATCCTTTTTATGAAAATAGCCTTTAAAATATTTGTGAACTAAATTTTGAAAAGTTATTACGCTCCATCTCACTAGCATTGAATTATTCCAACTATTAAAAATTTATCAGACATTATAACGACCACCATTGTATCACCCCTGACGTAAGGACATAAACGTACACAGTTGGGAAAGTTCCATTTGTGCACGTCCACAGTTGGGCAAATAACATCTATGCTTGTGCACAATTGGGAAAGTGATATCTGTGCACGTGCACAGTTGGGCAAGTATTATATGTACCCATCTGCGAACTTCGAAATTTCGACATACACAGATGGTCTACTGTGGACTTGAACGTGCACAGTTGTCCGTCTGGCCATCGACATGCTGAGTTGGGCACGTGCAAAATCGCTACATGCAATGTTGTTCGGTATCCATTAGGCTGTACTAGTGCTGGGCCATCTTTTCCAAAAATCTCAAACTTTGATAAAAATTGTTCATCAGGAAGCATAGTAAACGTTATATAAGTTCGTATCATTTCTTCGACAGATCCCTTCCACCGTTTCTACCACCCACCGTAGTTTTTGGCGCGACACCTTCTCCCACTTCAAATCGGTAACACAGTTTACGGATGGCCCCTAAAAAATTGGTAGGCATCCCATGGGACGTTTTCCGGTGTAAACATAAATTATGGTCATTAAGCTAATTCAATGTCGTTTGTGTATGTATAACAAAACGTTTCCACGGGATTACAAGTAGACACGGACATTACTTATACTGGTCAAATTTTTGGCAATTACCTTTTTAAACAATTGCTAGTTGATGATATTAAGTTTCATAGTAGAAAAATACATTTAAAGTCACATACGAAAAAAAGTATCAATAATACTCGTATTTTAACAATTAAAAATAATAATTAATGTTCTGATAACTTTTTTATATTTTTCTGCATGTAAAATATATCAGAGAGTCAATTTAAAAATATTGCTTGTTTAAAATTGCAAATCATCAACTCATCATTTTTTTTTTCAGTAATAAAGTTTTTGCTTCCACTTTAAGTTAAAAATGACAAGAGTGGTAATTGAAAAAAAGTGATAATAGCATTAAAAAGCTTATTTTCTTAAATTGGGCTAAAAATAAATCAAGGGTATTTATTGAATTTCATTGAGAAACTTTGGTTATTGTCTGTGTGTTGCTTTGCTGCTATTCTGAATTATTTCCACAAAGCTTAAGACCTTTATTTTTTACTCTTAGAGAATTCACAGATCTCATTCTTCTTTTCCTTCATCTTTTTAATTGTTCGTCTGGAATCTAAGCTTTAATGAATTCAAAAAGGCACCCTGGTTGCATAAATCTTCTCCCCATTTCGATAAAATTAGCCAGATTTTTTCTGTACGAGTAGGGGGTGCTGGAAAAGGGGCTATTTGTACCGAAATTTTGGTACGTATAGCTGTAGTATAGCTGGATTTTTGGTAGGCGTAAAAACCTCCTTTTTAAATATTTAAAATTCATATATATTAATTATAATGAGCTGAAGAAGATAAAAAGCAAGAGTAGCATTAAATATTTTAGAGTTGATATTTTGGAGTCGAGAATTTGAAAAATGAATTTAAAGTCTGTTCCACAAGTTTTTTGTCTGGTCCGAGATCTGGTGAGGCTACTATTTCAGGATAAAACTCGATAATAATTGTTCAAACTATTCATCATGTGGGCTAAGATGTTAATTATATACTTACGAAGATTTTAGTACAGTTAAAAATCGGTTAATCCACGTTCATTCCAAATAAGAGTTAATTATGATTACAATTTTTTCCTAATATTTTGTATAATATGTACGGTAATGTTTTTATATTAATTTTTCTTAATATAAAAGGAGATAATGTTTTGATATGCTAAACTAAAAATCAAATAAATCGTGATAACAGTAATTTTTCCCATATTTTTAAATATTTCTATCTGTTCTGCATATTTACAATTTTATTAAACACACCACTGGAAGCTTTACTATATTAGCTAAAGTTGCTTATTAGTGATATTCTGTAATCGGACAGCAGAAAACTAATGTTTTCAAATAGGTATTAATGATTGAAAAATATCTAACTATGTGAATAAAAACGATCCATCGGATCTGATTTTTATTGACTGTCGCGTCGGTGGACAAAAATTTGAAAACTAAAATAAAATTCGGAAAGAAAATTAAGTATTCTGTGAATAATTATGACCATCATTGTGATTATGTTTTGTGACCCTCAGCAGTAGTTTTATTTTTTTACTTTCTCTTTGTTTTTCCCTCAGCAGAGTGCATTTTGTTATCCTAAGATTTATCACTGAAAAAATCTTAGAGGAGACTCAAGATTTGTGAATCAACAACTTCACGCTGAACAAATTAGAACTTCTTAATAATTTTAACGGTCGGCCGTTATAAAACAAATATTTTACATTCTTGTTACTTAATTTTTGTAAGACACCGACTTTTGGAAAAATCTTTATTTTTTATTTTTTATTCAAGTGAATGTAAATTTTTCCCAATTTTTGTAAGGTAATAAATTTGATAATTTAACTATCGATTATTAGTCGATATCAAGTTTTTGGGTCAATTGAAAATTTCAAACGTCAGTTGTGTTTCATGTACATAGTTTGATGTGTTTCAAATACTAAAATCTTAAATAAGTGAGACATTAGGTGTAATTTGGATTAAAAAGCTAATAACACTTTTATATTCAAAATACTATAAAAATAAAGAAACCGTTATGACTTTTGAATTCTAAAGCACATAGGAATTATTCTTGAAAAAATGGAAAAATCCGACTTGAAAAAATTAGCAAATCACTTTTGATTAGGAATGATGTAGCTCAAAAACATTTTGAGCGGTGTAGATCAGACCTCCTCCCCACACTCACGCCAAATCCCTCATCTAGGGGTCCTGAAAAAGATTTTGCGTCCTAATATTTGCAATTTAAAAGTTGTCCGATCAACTAACTCGTCTAACTTTTTCAAGGACCTTGCTTTAAAATGCTCAACACTGGGACCCGTGGTTTTTGTTCGGGGCTCCTGGAAGATTTCTGCTTTCTGTTTTAGGTCCACCCTTTAAAATTAATTAATATTTCAACAAATTTGATGCATTCTTTGAAGAGCAATCTGACAATTTATCTATGGAACTTTTCTTGAAAACATATCAATTTTAGGATAAAATTGTAAAGACAGAAAAGTGTGTATCAGTGAGGTCCACAACTTTTGTTTATAACATTTTTATCTTAGATCAATTCAGATCATTTCTATTAATCCGTAACGAAAATTGTTGTGGGACTTTAACTGGGATGTAAAGGAAATAATTAGGCCAAATATATAGTCCATTTATGCTTCGGTAATCTTTTCGGAAGTATATCCTACAAAAATTAGTAACACGACTTGAAATATGATTACATGTCTCTTTCTATATGTCGACTTCAATTAAAATAGCATGGAAGTTACGAAAGAGAGTAAAATAGCAGAGTATTGTCTGCAAAAAAAAGTAAATATATTATTTCCTGGAAGCGATTATTGCGAAACAGACCCGTTATAAAAACACTAAAAAAGAGACTGGGGTGAAAGAGAAATGAATTGGGGAGGAAGTGCGAGCGGCAGTGTGGTTACAACCCACAAATCATTGTTATATGAATATTCAGGGTCGAACATGGTGAAAACGACCTGGCTGCAATATATCGATCGATGTTTCCTTCCTTTCTTCGCACAAGCTGCGCCTTAAACTCTTGCTTGATGCAAATGCAACATTATATCATATCAGAAAAATTTTAGATTGAATTGAATTGACAATACGACATCCGGCGAAAATGTTTTTACTTGTATTTCTTAAACGATGAATTATCATTCTTTTTATTTTTATCTTAACAACAAAATTTCTCTTATGTTTTCTGCATTAACAAATAAAATCCCTACGGAAATTTCCTATTACCATAAATATGTAAATACAATTTTGTGCGCGGTTTTGCATTGATTGAACTACAAGAGCTGGTTTTAACTCTGAATTTTCAAAGAAAAATGACCATTTGGTATTTTTAGTAATCAGTATTTTAATTGATTTTCCTGAAATATGTAATACATTTTAAAAATTCCGTAATGATTCTAATTCTAATAATCCCAACAAGAATATACGTATGAAAAAAGCTCCGCCAAGTACCTGCCAAATATGAAAAGCAGAAAATTTATAAATAGAAGTGTTTTTTTAATAAAAGGAAAAGTTTGGTCAAAAAAACTTCTGTTATCAGTAAAATCATTAAAATTCATAGGGCTAGGCACAAATGACACTAGGCGGTTTTGTAACAGGAATAATTGCTTGCAGAGAATTGTATCAATTGATTTGTTCTTGATTGATTGTTCATTCCATGGATAACGAGACAGGTATGAACAATCTTAAGATCGTGTTAGATAAGGCAAGTCAATTTCGATATTAACTGAATTGGAGCGAATTTCGTTTTTTAATACCAAAAATTGAATGTCTTGGGAATGTAATCGAAGCCGGCACTATTAGTCCCTCAGAAGATAAAATTAAATCAGTAAAAAAAATGTTAACACCCACGTGTGTCAAAGAAGTTATAAGTCTTTCAGATTTGAGCGGGTATTTTCAAAAATAAGTTCCGGGACTTTCAGTTATTGCACGTCCGTTGTCCAATTTATTGAGAAATGACATTAAGTTCTGAAACTGTACAGAGTAGTAACGGAGACTCAATTGCATACAGATACGTCATAGCACGGATACGGAGCGATTGTAATTAAGTGAGATAAACATGATAATTCGTTCCACCCAGTATATTAAGCGAATGGGAAAACCACACCAGAGGAGGAAAAGTTTAATATCTATTAGCTCAAAGTTCTTGCGATTTTTAAAGCATTAGGGAAATTTAAAGTGTATCTTTGGGGTATTGAATTTGAGATTATGACACATTTTCAAGCTTTTACTATAACCCTGAATGAAAAAAACGCTTGCTGGGGAGTAGACAGGTGGGCACTTTTTCTCGCGCTCTTTGAATACGCCATGTAGCACCGACAAGGCCGACTGATCGCACATGCCGACGCTTTACGCCAAAATCCGTTACCTGAAGTTATGTTAGTTGAAGAATGTGATGATAGTATTATTGCTAGGTTAAAAGGGGCTCAGCGCGAAGACAAAAATTTACAAGGTCTATTAACTATGGCTGAAAATAAGGAAAAAGATACCAATTCTTTTGTTTTCTACATTTCGTCCTTCATGGAAATGAAGTATGCAAAGATTTAGATTCTTTTTCTATTTCTTTTTTTTTTGTATTGTGCGGCGATTTGCTATCGCGAATCTGGTTAAATTATATTCTCGCATTGTCTCTATTTATATTATTTATTACGTTTTACGTGTTTACGCTAATCGTTTCAACATTTATCGAATAGTGCTTCGATTTTTTAGTACTTACTGAAACAAGCTGATAGGAGGTGCAGCGAACAAGGAGTTAAACTCTAATTATACGCCGCCGCAACGCAATTACCCCGCAGTGATGATGAAGCTATTACATGCACGATAGAGACACAGAAATAACTTTCGGTGCACTGACAAACTTTCAGCACTGTTTAATTTTAAATTCCCGAACTGACCAGGAAGAAAGGCGTCTCTTTTTTCTAGAACAAGACTCATTGTGCAGTTTCAAAAAGACATTTCCCCATTCTTTGTTACTATAATGCACGCTCCTTGAAACTCGCTTTACAATGTGTAGTGCAACCCAGGGGAAACTTTCGGAATCACATCTGCTACCCTCTAAGCGCACATTTACTTTAGAAATCACTGTCGACATATGTACAGCATTCGCAATATCAACTCTTATCGTACTGAAGGAACATTAGACATGAAATTCATAAAAAGTTAATACAGGTTGGATTAAAACTATCTTTTTTGAAGCTTTCCTCAATGGACGTATATTTTCAGAAAGGTCTCTCGCTTATTGAGGGAATGATTAAAAACTGCGAACTTTTCAATTCGTCTCTTGTATCCGCAATTTTAAGAATTTCTTATGTATTCTTATCAAATGCCTTCGATAGAAAGTCTATAAAAGTGAACAATAAAATAAGCATGTTTATCGAAAGTATCTTACGGTGTCGCGCTAAGAAGGCAATTTCTATAAAACTTTTGCATTTAATGACTATTCCTTTCTATCAAAACAAAATAGGATAGTGACCCAGTAATTCTATCCAATTTGAAATCTCATACTTTTTCTGTCAATAGATTTTTATTAAAACTCTATAAAATCTTATCCGAACCAGACTTGTATCAAATCCTATTTACCTGAACTAGAAAATTTTCTTTCGAATTCTACTCCTGGAGAAATCTTGTACTGTGCTACCAAGCTTTGTTAATAAAACTCTGTTAAAGCTCATGCAAAGAGAAAATATTTATAGAAAAGCACACGATTTCTCAACGCATAAAATGTGATAGAAATTTCCGAGAATCTGATACCTTAGATTTTAAAAGATAGTATTTGACACAAGTTTCGTGCCAATAAGATCTGATGGAACTTTGAGGAGAAACTATTGTTGAAAAAATATAAGATTTTTCGATGGAGTGAATCTGATAGAAAATTTGTGAGTGAGCCTTTAATAAAAGTTCTGCCAGGAGAAGATTTGATAGAGTTTCAATGAGAAACTGTTGATAGAAAAGTATTAGATTTTTCAAAAGATAGAACTTGATATAAACATAGGATTTGATACGGCGCCGTTAAGTTTTGAAAGATATTCAATAAGATGATGTTTGTACGCTGTGAAAAATGCTGTTGAATCAAAAGTATGCACTTTTGCGCTCGCTTAAAAGCAGATCTTATTGCTTCAAATGGATACACTATCGAATTCACATCATCACAATCGAATTCACAGCATCACTGCCAAGCCGAAATGAATCATTATTTTGTCATTGAGTATTCATTTGAATCAATAGTATCTGCTTTTGACCAAGCGTGAAAGTGCGAACTTTTGATTCAACAGCATTTTTTTCTCACTGTAGAAAAGTATAAGATTTCTGTACGAACAGAAGTTGATAGAAGTTTCCGGCATTACAAAAAATAAGATTTGATACAACTTTTGTGTGGTTAAGACTTTATAGATTGATCATGAATTTGAAAAGATTTCGCTCGAACTTTCTCATAGAATTTTATTTAAATTACACTTTTTGATTGAATTTCTCCTGAACGTATAGAATTTTTTTCAATTTCATATATTCTCTGGATGGAAAGTCTATTAAATTCTATATTTGTGTATACATTTTTTCATCAGGGAAGCTGAACTTTTAAAACATAATTTTCAGATTTACCAGAAACTTACTGATTGTTACTTTGGAAATTGACAATAATGATATTTAGCAAGGTGCATAATCTGATTGAAAATATGGAAAGACTCAGCAGATAATATAACGATTGAGGAAGTAAGTTCGCTTCAAGGATTGAAAAATAGTTTCATATCTTCTGGAAGACAGGTTTCAGTCGTACAAAAATTGTATGTCTATGTGTCTGTAAACTTTTTTAGGGCCCCAAAATGAAGGAAAAGTTCGTTATCTTCGTTAAAAAGTTATATACTTTTCAATATTTTGCAAGTTTAAAAAAATAAGGAAGAGTAGGTAAATGTTGGTAAAAAGTGTAGAATTACTTTAAATGGGAGTTGTGGCACTCCTTGCCCTCAGGAAACGTTGGAAAGGGGAAGGTATGTGACATACATTATTTCTGTGCCCAGTCACAGGGGTGCCTTCCTGCACTCACGAGAGGCTGGAAAGGGAAACTATTTTAGAAGAATTCACGGGCACTCAAAAATTTGCAATTGATTATGACGAACTTAAAATTTGATTGAAGTATTTCAAAGAATTTGAAACAATTTTAAGTGATTTTATGGGGGTTTAAAGAAATGTACAGGAGTTCAGAAAATTTCAAAGATTTTAAGAATGTTTGAACAAGGTTACAAATATTTCAAAAGATTTTCAGCGTGGCCAGGTACTCGTTCAATAATAAGGCATAAGTATTTCAAGAGAAACAAATATTTATGTGTACTAATGTTATAGGGTTGGTAGCCATATTTTGAATATTAGAACTTATTATTGCAGTACTTGATTGATTAAAAATACGCATTTTTTTTTACTAATTTAGCCCTCTTCGATGGAATACAACTTAGTACAAAAATATGGAAATATTCAATAATCATGCGCACAGTACGCGTGTTTGCTGGCTAGTTATTGAAATTGATTATACGTACACATTTTTCAAATTCTGTTTCATTATCTAATTTCTCTTAATGTGGAATCTAAAACTTAATTCAAAATTGAGAAGCAGTCATTATACGAAATTCAAAGTATATCTAATAAACGAAAGATAAGAGAATTTTTTTCGTTTTTCACACATCTATTTTCCCTACTGGTACACATGATTGAAAAGTAATTATACTTGCTAATTACTTCAAAGAGATGCAGTAAATGCGTATAATCCTCCTGTTTCTATAGGGCTTCATCGATCTTTAGAGGATACTTCAGATCCAGTTACCAATCGCCCATATTTGGTTTCCCTTGCATTGCCATTAAAAACGAAAACCTTCTTACATAACCTTTGATCTCATCTACAATACTTGCCTATCAGGGAGTAGCTTTAGAGTCAAGTCGCGATTTCATAGATTCTAATTTTCTTTTCTGGCATATTTTTCTCTTCCGGAGAGAGGAATACATAACCTTATTTCGTCAACAGGAATCACACGATTATATGCAGAAGGCAGAAGGGGATTGTCACATTCCTCGCCGATAAAATCTTAAATTCAATCCCTGGAGGAAAAGTAAAACCGTAGTACCTTTCATTTTGTATTCTAGCATATTTTGCAGGGGATTATTTTTTAAACTTGTTGGCATTAACTTTGAGTTATTTGGAATTCACTATGAATTTTTAGAAATTCTTTAGGTTCCCGCCGAAAAAGTAATTACGTTGACGATAAAATATGCCGGGAAAGAAAAACAAAATCCAGGGAAATATGCTGAAAGAGAAGATTAGAATCCGGCAAAATATGCCCGAATAGAAAATTAAAATCCGGTAGATATGCAGGAAAAGGATATTAAAATCCTGCATATTGTAGTGGCAGGCAATACTCGACCGCATTTTTATTTAGAATATTGCATCCCGTGTAGAAATAATAACAGGGATCCGACCGGGAGCCGGCCGGATAATCCCAGTTTAAGCAGGGCGCTGGTCAGCGATTCTGGCCGGGATCCGTTTAAAAACGTCACGGTAATCTGGTCGGATCTTGGATTTCACACCGGCCGGGATCCGGTCGGGTAACGCGGCCACAGACCGGTTAAACAATGCTGCTTCAGGCGAGAAATTGGTAACTTGGATTGTCTTTTAAGGCTCATCGTAGAGGATAAGGTGAACTTTAAATGTAAAATCAAGTTATCAGATTCTTGCGAGGCAATTAGAAAAGGGTTTCACTCAATAATCCTAGCATCTCCTAGCCATTATTTTAATTTGGAAACCACGTGGTGATTTGAGGTTAGGAAGTAGAAAAGGAAAAAATGAATACACAACACTATACTTTAATGCAAAATAATAATTATTCGCGCATTAAGTGGGGTTTTTAAACTGATTACTGAAATAAGGTTGATTTTAATACCGGGTTTTATTTGTTAACTTCGAGGAGACGACGCGACATGAGTGCAAGGTGCCTTCTCGTATGAGAGAAACTGAAACTTGCAAGTGTCTACGCCGACGCCAGGCGCAGAAGGCGTCCGACTTGGCGGTAAATTTGAAAGTTTACAGAGTAAAAATTTTCTGAAAATAGAGAAAATTGTAAAAATTGTAACAATTCTGCTATTACACATTGAAGAATCGATAACAGTTTTAATTAATAAGTTAAAACATTGGGAAGAATTGAATGTTTTTTTTTTAAGAATTAGAAACAGCTAAATTCTGTTTTACTGATCTAATAAATCTTTAAATTATACTTTTCAAATAATAATTCATCTAGCGTCGGTAAGTACGTCTTTGAGAATTTCACGGCTCTTAAAAAATATGTAATTTCTACAAAAAAAGTATCCTGACGAGTACCCGGTCGGCTCCTGACCATTAAATATAACCAGGGTTGGCCCGGCCGGTAACCAGGCGGCTCCCGACCATGAAATCCAACCAGGGGTAGGCCGGCCGGGATCCGACCAGGAACCTTGTTGTAGTAGGGCCAACCGGGGCAATTTCTGCACGGGATAGAGTAATATAACATTAATATTTCAATAGTCTGCCACTGTATTATATGTAGCTTAAATATTCGCATCCACCCATTCAAAATGTATTATAAGTGCTACTTATATTATTAAGTATGAATTTAAAATGAATATTTGCGAATTTATCAGTAGTGAGCCAGTAAATTCGAACTATTCACTAGAAATGGTTATAGTTCATTCAACCTTATATATGAAGAAGCTTTATGCACTAAATAAATGTAATAATAATTTTCTTATTTTATATTTTTCGGCAAGAATTAGGAGGGCTGGCACATTTCTAAATGTCGGCCCACTATTTGTGTCGTTACCCTACATAGGTTTACATATTTTGAGAAAGATCCATATTCTTTCAAGATGCATCACTTTATATTGAGTGAACGAATAGTATCTGCAGTATTATGGGGGAATTTTCGTAATGCAATGATGTTAAAAAATCAGTAGTTTTGCATTTTGTTTTAACTAGACATTTATAAATTTCAGGGTTTTGAAAGTTGTAATAGTAAAAACAAATAATATAAAAGAAAAACAAGGACAATATTTTTGAAAATGTATGAAAATTGACATGTTAAGGTTGTTCAACTCACGCTCTGACCTCAAAATTTAAACGCCTCATTATACTCTATAAATACTTAAATTATAGTACATTGTGTACCTAGATAGCAAGCAGTCTTTCTATCCAATCGTGAGTTTGCAATGACGGGGCGTAGACAAGTACTAAGGTCGAGTCAAAGCTAAGTATTTCCGGTGGAAAAACGCCAACCTCACGTAAAATTTGTCAAAAACTTGTAAATCTTCTTCAAAATATAATATAATATAATATATAATATAATAATATAATATATTTAAAATCGAATAATTTTATAACAAAAATATACATTTCCGGTATGAAACGCTAACATAACCTAAAAGCGTTCAAAACTGGGAATCTCAATGATGATTTGATACCGAAATTCGTTTTCAAAAACCCTTATTTCCAGCGAATAGCACCAACATGAAACATGTACAATGCTTTCAGTAAAATATTTGATAATTGAAAAGTTTCAATTTAACGGCGCAAGAGTATTAAAAAGGAAAAATTTTTTCAATTCGCAGAACGTTTGCTATAATTTTTCTTATTAAAAGGGATTATTTGTAGATCTAAATATTAAAGCTTTGATTTACGGGTATGAAACAACTTCAAGTAATAAAGAGCCAATCAGCCTTCCAACAACAAAGATTGCGAGATTTTTGAGACATCGTGACGCTACTTTTTCTTGGATAGGAATTAATTAAGATTCGTAAAAATAATCAGAAATTTAAGACATATGCACCAAAATACTGTCTCAATAAAGAAAAGATCTATCCGTAACTGGAATAAGCACTCTTATGGATTCAAGTTAAATCCATACGCATATACGACAAATTATATATACAATTAAAAACTAAAGGTTAACAATCACCGCAGGGTCTGACTGGGAAAAACTGCCATCTAAAACATGACATCGGCTCCCAGTAGGACCGCGGTAAATCCCATTCAGGGCCACGTCCCACAACCGTGAGATGGGTGGTCACAGTACACGACTAAATCACAAGGACAGACTGGCGAAACCCTCGTGTGTTTTGAGGACACGAAGCGACCCAAGGTTGACAGCTTTCAGCATCCATCTCGCAAATAACATGGCATATTTTTGGCACGCGGGTATGGCTTTAAGGTTACGAACCAGTGATAGTTTTGCACCTGCGAGAGCACCTATCACAAGGACAATTACTCGTACCGATATTTTGAGTACAGTCGTTGCGCGAGTAATACAGTGAGAATGTATTCCTTAAGGTGCTTAAAACGACTCGGGGTTACGCCATATACAAATACGTCTACAAGGATGAATTGTGTAATGTAATATTTTTATACATACTCTAAAGGCAATTGTACCGACCGGAACATAGAGCTTTTTTCGAAAAATGCTGTTGTTGTTTTTTTCTTTTTTTTTGTAATTGAAAATTGAGTGTTTTTTTGCGCCTGTAAAATTTAACACTCTGGCAATTGTGTATGCTTGGCTGCAGTTACCCGGTCTAGTTTCAATTCGCATGAAAATCTGCGGGTAGCATGTCTTCGTTGCTTAGACTCTTAAAGGTATATATAATATAATAATATAATAATAATAACTCATAATAATATATAAAGTTCTCATCAAATTTATAATATTGGTCGCCTGAGTTTATTTATATCTAATAATATATCATAATTATTATTTTCTAATAATATATAATATAATATGCTCCTTAATGCTGATTAGGAAGTCTCAATCTTTTTCGTAACTTACCATCAATATTTAGTGTGTGATGGCTATAACGCAGAGTTTACAATTAAAAATTAATAAATGATAAATTGGAAAATTAGATATTTGTCAAATATTTCTAAAACCTTTCTAAAGAATTTGGGTATGTTCATTTTGTGTAAATATTCTTTTATAAGGCTGTTGGGTAGAAGCTCTAACCTCAAAATTCAATTTCCTCATTTAACTTCATAAATACTATCAATAGATATTTTTTTAAATACCAAGTCGTACTATTTTTTTTTACTAAAAGTGTGTATCAGGAGGGAAAGCAGTTTACTTGTATAAATTTTGCGTTATATCAAATTTTCTAATCTTCACCTTACTTGTGTATCATTTATTATTTTAAACTGTGCGTTAGCCATCACGCACTAGGTTTTGATGGTAAGTTACAAAAAAGATTAAAATTTCCTCACCAGAACTAAGAAGGATATTATATTATATATTATTAAAAAACCGTTGTGATATATTATTATCTATTATTATATTATATTATTATATAATATAATATAATTATATTATATATAGAAATCTACTCCCGCAGATTTCTATGCGAATTAAGATTATACCGGTAGCGAAATCCCGAGTCGTTTTAAGCAACCTAGGGCCACACAGCGTGCAGATTTTTCTTATTGGTAATGATTCCTTTTATCCCAGATATGGAGTTTTGTGATGATTGGTGGCAAAATTGAGTGATAGGGGGGATACTTTAGGAGAATTCTTAAAGATAGTTCTAAAAATCAGTATTTACACCTATAATTATCCACCGAAAGTTGCGCAGCAATAAAACAATGCTTATACATCATACATTGTCATTGAATAATATACTATAAACTATACGATCAAATAGGATTAACATTTGCCAATGTTTCAATCCAATCCGAGAAATTGAATTTTTTTAGTGTGAACTTTTGGGAAATTATGCCACACACTGAGAAAAATGAATAGTTGGAGCTACTACCTTTTTATTAGCAAAGCATTAATTGGTTCTTACAACTATTCAGTTAGTAACACCGATTAAGCCAGTAGTCGGTTTAGGAAGCCTTTTGTAGTACTCGTGACTAGTTTACGTTAGTAACGTTTTAGTAGTCAGAGTTATCAATAAAATACTCATCTGTACTACTAATTGATTTCTCTAACAAATTAAAGTAGGTGGCGTAACTATTTTATTTGCTACCTTGGTTGGTATGATTGAGAATGCAACAAAGGTATCAACATAGGGAGAACGTTTAGACATAGCCGTCATAACTCGCTGCTCACTTGATGCCTCGTTAGATTAAAGCTCATTATTTTTTCATATAAATGATGAAAGTATCAGAAGTGTTGCAAAGTCTAGGATTCGGAGATTATATCGAAGTATTCAAATGTATGTATAAGAATTTGTAAAATCAAACTAATTTTAAGTTTAACTGGAAATCCTAACAAACAAAGTGCATCTGCAATTAGAAAGATCCCAATGAGCATAGGGACATATTTTTTCAAAACGTCTTATCAGCTGAACTGACATCACCGTCCCTAAGATGTCTAAAAAAAAGATGCCCACGTGCCCAGTGGGATCTTTTTAATTTAGATTTCAATAGTATAGTGACAGATATTTTAATTAGTCCTTATGTAACAAAAATAAAATAGTTATACCTATAAATTTATTAGTGGACATGAGTAACTATACTTGGAAGTTCAACTACCTCCAGGAAGTCATTTTGAAAAACTAAAATAGTAAGTCTACCTAATTAGATAGCAACGGCAACTACTTTTGTCCCAACAATTTTATTAGTTGTCCCAATTAATCTTTTTTTTCATTGCATATATGCAAGCAGTAATAGAAATAATTTATAGCAGTAGCATCCACTCGCGGTACATAAAAAGTGAAATAATGCAGATATATTTTTTAATGATATTAAAATAAAATATGTATAAAAAGTAGTCTGTCAAATAGTCAAAAATCATGATTTTCTATCATATATTTAAAGTTATTGAAAATTGACGTTGTATAAGAAATTTCGTATTGCTGCGTAGCTTTCGAAGGATGATTATAGGTGTGAGTATGAACTTTAAGAACACTTTCCATCAATGAAAAAATCAATAACAATAAGAAAAATATCATTTAATCAAATAAAAACATTGTTTTTCTCCCTTTTCAACTTTAATGACAATTTACGATGTATGTGGATTTTTTCATTGATGCTTAGTATTCGAAGGATAGTTATAGTTGTAAATACTAATTTTCAGAGCCCTTTTCATACATTTAAAAATTGACTTACTGTTTGAACAAAAAATTCGCGTTTATTCGTTATCTTGAACTTTATCGTGAATGCGCGAACATAAGATATATATATATTTTTTAATCTGTAACTTGTTGTAAGAAATCCGGGCACCAAACTACAACTGATGGACCCCCCCCCCCCCCGAAGTTGAAATATATATATAC
Organism: Andricus grossulariae; assembly: GCA_011634705.1. Lineage (NCBI taxonomy): Eukaryota > Metazoa > Arthropoda > Insecta > Hymenoptera > Cynipidae > Andricus > Andricus grossulariae. Next base: position 20,970 of record JAABKJ010001702.1, read on the forward strand.
TTTTTTGTTATCGTTCCGCCCTATTGGGCGTGGCTGTGGTCCGTGTCTATAGACACTAGAGGGCATGTCATGTTGGTGCATCCTGATGCTATCACTATAAAAGTATATAATAGGGGACATAACAGAGGGACTTTTCAGGAAGCATAGATAGGGGTGCTTATAAAGTGCGTAACTATAAATTAGGGGGCGTGTCTACAAGAAGTCGTAAAAGTAATACTAAAGTGACGCTGTTCTTTTTTGACGAGGGGACATCTCTTAGAGATGTGAATATGGTATAATAATAATTATACGTGTCACTAAAAATGGATGTAACAAAAAGGGATTAATCAGAGGAGTTTCCAAAACACTTAAGGGCGATACTTGTAAGTGTGTACTGTACGCCTACTGCATTCCAGTAAAATATTTAGGGGGCTTGACGAGGGTGGTTTCTAAGTTACTAAATTGTGTACTTTATTTTTGTAATAGGGGCATGGCTCGAAATTTTTTTTCCACTGAGATACGTGACCAAGGGGCGCGGCGTGGAAAACACTGCACTGATGGGAGAAAGTGCTAAAGACCCATAATAGGAAAACTCTAAAATCATCCAATCCTTGACTCACCTTGAACGTAAAGGTTTCATTGAAAACTGGATTCAGCGTCTTCCTATGGACCTTGGTCTCGAACTTCTTCTTCTTGTCCGGCAGGAGATAAACCTTGACGTAAGGATCGGAAGTACCTCCCATATCTAAAGCTGGTAGTTCCTCAGCTTGGATGACCGTCACAGCCAAACTGTTCGAGTTGAAGTCGTATTCGAGCTACAAAAATTATACGAACTTTAGTTTCCTTCTTGAAGATTCCAGAAGATTCTAAGAACCTCTGTCTAATACAAATTTTGGACAGTTTCAGAAATTCATTAGATGTTTTAAAACGTTCTGAAATATTCAAAGTCAATATTAGACCCTCTAAGCTTACTTTGTACTGGAGTTTTCCGAGTTTCACTTCGCTCTGCTTGCTCTCTGCTTCATCTGGCTCCTCTGCATTGTCTGTAAGCTCTTCCATATCCGGCTGAACCTAAACATATGGAAGAGGATTCCACGGGTGTAGGATTAGCGTCTAATTTCTAATTGCAAGCACGGAACAATCGATCGCGTACCTTGTCTTTGTATGTGCCACCTAGTAGTTGAACGGATTTGAGATCTACTGCTCCTTTCAGGCCTTTTTTGCCGTCCTTAGATCTTCTCTTGCGACAACATCTTCTTATGCAGCAAAAGCAGATTCCTAGAACTACTGCTCCAACGGCTACCAATAAAATTTGTTTCAGAATTCGAAAATGAATTAACCGAACAGAGAAATCAGATATTTACAGGGAAAATACTATTGGATTTTCATATTTTGTAAGTGATTACCTATTATAATGGCGACTAGACCCCAGGTGGGGATTCCCATTTCTTCTGCGAGCTCCTTGGTAACATCTTCCATTTTCGCCACTGTAGACTCTTTTGTAGTCGAAGGAATATAGGTGGTCGAGCTAGTGGAGGTGATGGTTGTGGTGATTTCAGCCACCGGAGTAGGTGCTGAAATTGTATAATAATAGTCAATCATATATGCACATTGTTGGTTTAATGAATTTAGTTGACAAAAAAATCATTTGGTGAAGCGGTCATTAAGCTCATAACAAGACGGGTTCCGTTGGTGAACCCACTAGATTCCACTATTGAGGAACCCTATATATACTTCCATGTATCCATATTTGTATCATCCTGGTACCTCTTGATACTATTACTATCTTCCCATTTTACCTCCCAACCACTTCCATCCATCTCTTACCCCGTTCTCCCTTCACCCTTCGCCATCCTCCCATCAATCTCATCTCTTTCCCACCTTCCTCACTCTCTACGTATCCTCCCCTTATTACACAGTCCATATATTATGTTCGTTTGCCATACCCACCTATCAATAAACTTCTCCCTATCTTCCCCCATCTTTGCCTACACACCTATAACTTCCAAACTCTTTTTCTCTTACGCTCTCCTCTCCTATCCCTCATCCAATCCTTCTAACATTTTCTATTCCCCCTATCCTCCAACTCTTACACTTCTCATTCCCTATAATCACGTCATCCCCTATCCCCTAATCCCTCTACCCTATTTCCCGCATCTGTCCTTCCACCCCACCATTATCCTCTACATCCCCTTCCCTTTCCACCAATTCCCATACGTTTTTCCCTCTCCCCAGTCCTCCTACCACCAGAGTTTACCCTTTCCTTTCCCCTATCACACCTCTTCTTATATACCCATCCATTTCAACCCTTTCACCCATCCAATACCCTCTAGTCTAGTACTATTATTGTTTGAAAAATCTTACGTTCCTAACTTTCATTTCTTTTTTTATAGAGGTGATGAGAGACGGATGGACACCTTAAACTTTTAAGAAAGATCTCCCCTACGAAACCCTAAAAATTGATTATATTTTTTTCAACTTCAACATTACCTGGCACCGATGGCTCTTGAATGTTAACAGGTGGAACCTTAAATGGTGTAGGAAAAGCGGTAGGTGGCCCATTTGTCCCCTCAGCCCTTTTAAACCTGATCACAGGCATCTTCTGAAAAATAATATTGACTTATTATTTCCGAAACATAAAATTAGTCTTATTTTTATTGTAATAAAATTAATACAGGCTTCAATTAACAGACTAGAAAGCTTTACCTTGAAAATAAGAGTGATAAAAAATTATAGAGCTCACTTGGAAGAATATAAGGATGAATAAGTTATACATGCACTTAGGCAAATAATTATTGTAAAATAATTAAATTATTGAATAAATAATAAAGAACTAGCCCAAAAATGTTTTTTTTTCTTCATTTTACTTATTTGTGTTAAATTTCTAAAAAATTATAGCGATTGTTGGAGGACTGGCACTGTTTCCATTTTCCTAAATTTGAACTCAGATAATAGGACTACTATTAAGAAAATATGTAGCACATGGAGCTAATCAACTGGCGTTATTTTTGGTGTTGAAATTTCAAAATAAGCTCCCAGTAACTTAACTTCTCTTATGCTACTTATTAGTTCATATCACTAATTTGAAAAATATTTATTTCCTATGGCATAATTAAGAAAATGCATTTACTTGTTCACTAGTAATTTATACTTGGATTTGCCCCGGTGCCCTTAGTAAATGTTCTGTAACATTCTGTAATTTCTAGAAATGTTCTTAACTGATTATGACATTCTGAAAATTTTTAGCATTTTCTAGAAAGCCTCCAAATCTCCTAAATTATTCTAGCATTCTACAATATTCTATTAATTTCTAGAACTTTCTGGAATGTGCGAAAATATTTTAGAGTTTTCTGGAGTGTTTACAATGTTTTGGAATATCCTGAAATGTTGTGGATTGTACCTATTCTGTAATTTTATAGAGAATCTTAGAATCTTTTAGAATATTATGAAATCCTACAGAATTTTGTACAATATTCTGAAACTTTCAAGATTATTCTGGAATGTTATAGAAACTACTTTTCTAGAATAGCCTGAAATGATGTAAGATTTTTTTATAAAGTACTTAAATTTTCTTATTGTAAAATTCTACAATATTCTAGAAATTTTGGAACATTTGTGGAATATTCCAGAATATTCTAATTTATTCTTTGATTTGTGGAATATTTTTGAATTTTTCGGAAAATATTATTCTACAATGTTTTTAAAAAAATCGGGTATTTTTACAACAACGTATGCTCTACTGTCTTTATAAGGTACAAGTAATCTCTACTATTTGGAGCAATAAAGATGCACACATTGTTTTGATAAAATTAGTTGAATGCTGCAAAAAGTTTTCTTTGTCTCAAAACTTTAAATTGGTCCCTGTTTTCACAACTTTTATTAATTTTGAAAAATTAAATTGATCTAATTATAATTTTTGATAAAAAGTACATTGATCTGATTAATTTTGTTTTTGTCCGACCCCCCTTGAAAACGCGCTATTGCATGCACGTGAAGCAGGCGTAATGTGGCCGCTTCCAGCCCAGTGACGCTCGCACATGCGCACTCTGCCGCCGGGCCAACATAAAGCTTCACGCCCGCTACGTAAAACTTTACGCCCACTACACATACACTGCACTTCGCAAGTGAGAACATGAAGGAATTGATATTTTTATTTGAAAAAATTTCTATTGCTATACCCGACAGTCTCCCTTCTGCAAAGTACGCTTTTTCTTCATTTCACCTGTAATCTAGAATTGTCAAGTACATCAAACATCCTCTATCTGCTTCACATGCTTGTTTTTAAGGCGGGGACAAAAAGTATGGTGTGTATCAAGGGCGTAAAGCTGTTTTGCCTTCTTTACGCCCTTGATATACAATATACTATTTATAACAATTTGAATAGTTATAATAAACCATATATATATATATATATATATCATAGAATTTTAGATGAATAATGGATTTTGATTCACAATTTAAAAAAAATTAAGAATTCACACATCACATAAAACCTAACCTCCAATAATTTCAACATGTGCGAAAATTCGAAACCAAAAACACAGCATCAATTTGGCTGAATCTTGGCAACCAGCAGTCGGAAAACCTATTATCATTTTCACTGAATAAGTAATCCAGCTTCTTTATGAGTTTCGTAGAGAAGCAACTGATGGTTGAATTAAAATCACTAATTATCGGTATACATTTGAGCAGTTATCACTTTTTAAATTCCAATAGATTGAAAATGAAAATATTTGCAAGGAGCTAAATTAAGAGTGTTCGAAAAATTGTGTTTCTCGAAAGGTTTTGAAGAATTTTATTTGCCCTCTTCTTTTTCAGAGGCAATAATTGGACAAGGGCAGACATGAAGTAAAAATATGATTTAATTTACCGAATATTCACCTTTCTAAGCGAATAAGAGGTATTCATTTTTCTACCTCAGTTTACTCTGATGAACTTTTTATTTCGGTACCAGAATTAGTTCCACTCCTACAATGATAATTGTAAACTATCACAAGAAGCAGAAGAGTCCCTAATTTTGTTACTTGTGTCAGTATTTTATTGTTACATCCCATGACAGTATAACATGATCTCTACTGATTTTACAGAAATATTAAAGAAGAATTTATATACCTCAGGATATACAAGAAATGTTATCAGGTTTCAAGGTCACTGCTTCTATAATTTCAAAACAACCCTAGTAGCAAGATAACTGCAGATTGGCGTCAGCTGGGCGCCAGTAAAAGAAGAATCTGTTTGCAGCCTGGTGCATAGCTGGTTCCGCTTTGGCGTGCTGTTCTGGCACCAGAGTCCAATGTAGCAGGACCTGGCCCAGACTGGTTATGACGTACACCATACAAAATTAAAATAACGGAAAATGGTAGTAAATAGGTTTCTGTGATAGTTTTACACTATATTTCAGCCCTTTCTGGGAGAACATACGGCAGAAGCGTCACAACATTTCCGGAGATACACTGAAATATTAACAAAATAACCTCATGTTGTATAAGCTTGCATGCTTGCATGTTTGGGTATACTTGTGAATCGCTCAAATTTCCGATTGCTTCTAAATTTACACCATAATAATATATCTTCTTATACCACAGAAATGATTAATTCTATTGTAAACGTTAATTTCAACAGTAGTCGATGCTACTTTAGGTCATCATTAAACAAAATAGTACATTATGTAATAAGGGGCGAAAGGAGCAGATTTTTTCCGCAAGTAGGTATATTGCCCTCGCAAATTTTCAGTAAAACTTTCGTTCCGTGTTGCATATACAGTATTTTATTCCACTCTCGACCATGGCCACCTTTCGGCCTTGAAAAGCGGGTCCGAAGAATTTTTCTATCGCTTTGTTCGCCGCTCGAATTCATCTCGACTCAATTTTCTAAATTTTACTTTCGCTCCGAAAATTTTATTTTCGCCCCGCAAATTTTACTTTCGCCCCGCTAATTTTACTTGCGCCCTGAAAAATATATGTTACTATTGCCACGATTTCCAGCGGCAAAAGGTGGCCATTTCGGTCGAGTGTGCAATAAAAAATATTCACACAAATTGTCTTCTGCGTGAAGGTAAAACTATCGACGTATCTATGATCGATAATCCCAATTTCGTATATAAGCATAAGCTTTACGATACGAAAACAAAGTCGAATTAGTTTGCCTTGCAGTTACGTAAATTCTACATGTACCCCATAAACTAAAAAGAAAAAAATTATAAGAACAAGAACTGTACAGTCAGAAGTTTGACGTGGTGTCTAAAAGGCGCGCCTCATGCTTGACATTAGTAGTGAAGAATTGTACCTACGCCAAAATTTCACATTCTATCATATGATATGAAATTGTGATTGTAAGACCAAAGGGTATTCTAATCCTAAGATCAGTGTGACACTTTCCGCTTTGAAGGACCAAAATTGATGAAATTTTTAATGTAATCATCAGGGAAATTATACGAAAATATCATTCAATTTCTTAAGAAGGAAGGTTCTTGGTGTTGAAAAAAGTCAAATTAAAGCAATATGTATGTGTTTAACTGCATCCTAGGTAAAATATAGCCAATATAATATTTGAAACAATTATCCAGATGTGTGTGAGTGGGTGTACCGCACTTTTCTTGTCGCCGCAATAACTAAGGTGTGTGTTCAAGTGATATTTCATAATTCAAGTATTTGTACAAGCGAGATTGATTGCTAGAATAATTTCTTAATTCAAGAAAAGGAAAAATATTTGCACAAAACCTGTTAGTGTTTGCTTATACATAATAATTACCTAAGACTGAAAATTACAAACATACTAAATGTCTACTATGAATTTGTGAATGTTTAAAGAAAATATGTTTGCAACAAAATCAAGGTAATCAGAAACTTGGCGTAGGGACAAAGTTAAACGATTTCAGTTCAAACTTGCGCTTATCCTTCGGAATATGGTGTTCCTAAAGTTAATAATCTCGATCAGTTTAATTAAAGTACTTTTTCTTTGTTCATTTCATTTCTCTTTTGCTGAATGTCATGCTAATACGAATAACTTGAAGTGGTTCAATAATTTAATGAGGAACCTAATGCCGAAAAGACAAGTATACCGAGCTATTTTGTTATATTGTCAAAATGAAGAGAAAACGGATCCAGATGTGGAAATCATCATTTGGAAAATCTCAAGAAGTTTCCCGGTGAATATACTCAGTTTTGAGAAAATCACAGAAGAAAATTTGCAGAAAATAAGTATTCTTTCCTCGGTCAACAATCCTGGATCAACAACTGTAATCATCACGATCTGCTCATCAAGAAACAGCCAAGATTATTTGTCTGCGCTGCATGGACCTCTGAATCTCATGAGCAATCTGTCGAAAGTAAAAATGAGTCCAAAATGGCTACTGATTTTCCTGAAAGAAGAAGAAGAATTAAACTACCAGAATTTGCTTCGTTATATGTGGTCTCGACAGATTTTGGATGCTACAGTTCTAGAATTAGTCTCAGCGAAATCAAGGAATGCAAGTCACTTCAACAGACCTATACTTGCAGGTGCTACATTTTATCACTTTAATCCATTCACGAAGAGTAGTTTTGAGGAAAAGTACTCTGATAAAGCGTCCTGGTTCCCGGATAAGACCGCAAACATGAACAGGTACCAAATTCATGGCCACGTTTCACAACCGTGAGATGGGTGGTCACAGGGCACGACGAAATCTATATATACGAAATATATATGTATATATATATATAAGAAAATTATTTTGCGGATTTGTTGATTTTGATGATATTTTTTTTAATTATGCACGTGTCTATTATTATCTTTAATGTGAAACGTCTTGAATCTAGAAGACTGTTTTATTTTTAAATTGAAATAGAATTATTTCAATAAAAAAAGGTTTTTTTTCCATTAAAAACCAATATTTTAAATATAACAAATAGTCATAACATCTTTATTGTTCAATGAAATGTATGAATATTATAAGTAAATTAATTTGTTTGGAATGAAGGAATCTTTTCTATCATGGAATCCACTTTGACTTATGTTAATAGAAAAGTCAAATTGTAAAACACAGATTTCCCATACATATTCATATATGAACTTTGAATAATATTGATAAACAAAATTTTAAGTCGAACATAAATTTTCTAAATATTATGTATGATTACAACTTGATTATTTTTCAATAAAATGTATTAATGTTCCATAGGTCAGTCGATTGTTCTTATGTTAAGGAATCTTTTATATTCTTGAATTAGCTTTAAATTATGTGAATGAAAAAAGCCCCATTATAAAAGAGAATATTTCTTGATTATTGTGAAGTGCCAAAAACAATGTAATCTCACTTCGAGAAAAAATGTAATTTGATTTATCAGAAAAATGTTATGCAGCTAAAAAAAACAACGTAGTTCTGTTTTTTTCTCGTCAGCAGCGTATATTGCAAAAATGGCACTAAAAAATGTAATTGTACTATTGAATTGTAATTATGTGTTACATAACAGTTGAGTGCTGTAAGATGTTCAAGTATTGCTCGGGGTTGATAATAATAGATGATTGAATACAAGTAGTTGTGTGGTGTTTTATGACTGGTCCATTATTTATTCAATATTTTTAGATCAACTGTGAGGTCTCACAGTATGATATAAACAACGTTTCGATCGTATATCGACGATCTTCCTCAATCAATTACAATGGTGGCTGTATGTACAACCTGTTGAAATTATTAGAGGTCTGATTTTATGTGATGTGTGAATTCCTATTTTTTTTTAATTGTGAATTGGAAAACATTATTTATCTAAAATATATATATATATATATATATGTATATATAATCAAAAAATGAGGTTAACAACCACCGCAGGGACATACTGGGAGCAACTGCCATCTAAAAAATGGCACCGGCTCCCAGTAGGACCGCGGTAAGTCCCACTCAAGGCCTCGTCTCACAATCGATAGATGGGTGGTCACAGGACACGATGAAATCACAACGACAGGCCGGCAAAACCCTCGTGTGTTTTGAAAACACGAAGCGACCCAAGGATGACAGCTTTCTGCATCCATCTCGCAAGTGCCGTGGC
>JAABKJ010001703.1:0-29974 GCA_011634705.1 Andricus grossulariae
CTCTAACTGCAGAAAATTCCTTGACAATTCCACGTTTTTTCCAGTACGGAATCATTAACATATTTTCCATATTTTTTTATTATTATTTTTTTGTTTTCATAGTACGGAATCATTCAAATATTTCGTATTTTTAAAAACAAACGACTCGGAATATGTATACAGCTTCGCGAGTTTATTATAAATCATGTTTTTTTTAGTTTCCAGAGATTCAATTAATATGTTTCATTTAAAAAGTTTTGACAAATTATATTAAAAAATATTCTTGAATATATTAGCACCATCGATAAATTAAATAATACTAAAAACATAACTAATCATTTTTTTAATTTGTCTCTAAAGTTCATAAATGTGAATAATACTTCAAATTTATATTTTATCTTCTCATACTTGAAATTCAGTACATATTTAGGTAAAATTCATGTGGGTGCTATATTAAATTCTAAATTTAAATTCTAAAATGATGAATGTTTAACTGAAATAGTTGGATTTTAAAGCACAAAGATAAAATTTGAACTAAAATTATGAAACTTTAACTTACACTTTCATTTGAAAAAAAAATTAAATAAAAAAAAAAAAAAAAATTTTCAATCGAAGTAATGAATTTTCGATAAAAATGATGAATCTTCAACCGGAATAGTTGAAGTTTACACAAAAAAATACATTTTTAACCAAAAACATTAATTTTCAACCAAAAACTGAATAGTAACTTTTTTAGCTAAAAAATGTATTGCTCAACCAAAGAGATACAATTTTAACTACAATTATGGACTATTCAACGAGCATATTTACATTTTTAGTTTAAAAAAATTAATTTTCAATAAAAAAAACAATAAATTTTCAACAAAATAGTTCAACTTTCCACTGGAATAGTTAAATTTTCCGTAAAAAATTTAATTTTCAGCCAAAAAAAAAACGAATTTTCAACAAAATAGCTCATTTTGCAACTAAAGATGTGAATTTTAAGTTGAAATGATGAATCCTCAACTAAAAAAAAAATAATTTTTGAGAAAAGGGTTTAACTTTCAACCAGGTAATCAAATTTTCATTCTAAAGAAGGAGAATTCTGAACAAAAAATGTAGTAGTTGATATTTCTACCAAAAAATATTTTAATTTTTAATCAGATACTTGAAATTTCAAATAAACACAATAAATCTTTAACCACAAAAAGAATAGTTAATTTTTAAGTGAAAGAAATTAATTTAGAACAAACAAAAAACTATTTTCAACAAAATATAGTTAAATACATTTGTATAAAGCTACTTTTGCAAATGAAGAATCATTGTTATTCAATTTTATATTGCAATTAAAAAAACAAACTAATCACGCTCTCGATAAAACTACCTGACTTAAAAAAATATTCCCTCCATTTCCAGGTTTGTCCAGGTATATAAAAATTCCCTGACAATTCCAGGTTCTCCGGGACATCCTTGGCATCTAAAATTGGGACATTAATGGGATATCCTCAGGATATTCAAAAATATCCTCGGGACATTCCAGGGATATCGAGATTTTCACCCTGTACGATATGATTCGCAATATTTCTGGGATATCCTGGGAGGTAAATGGGATATCCAGGGAGGTGGTTTTTCTAGAGAACGGTTTAATTTATGCCTAATGTTCATGCACGCAACTGATTTTTCATTGATTCTGAAATGTTTCGTACAAGTCAGTCAATAATTGACAGAGATATCCAATAAAAGTTGAAAAATGTCACAGGGCGATACCCAGTGTGTACTTTCTTCTTTCAAGGTTCAGGAGCAAAGTTTTACACCAACACAACGATGCACTGGGCTCAAAATTAATATTATTTACTACGAGTTAAATTTAGGTATTATTTATTAATTTTTTGCATCATTGTATTAAAAAAGTTTATACAATTATTTTAAGCCCAAGTTTCCTATACTTTTTTCAGCAGTTTTAATAGATAGCTGTGTGTAGTCAAAATATGAAAGAATTGGTGAGACTTTTATTTCGAAATTTTATAATTGGCCTTTGAGAAAATATCGTGAGTTAAAGTTAGGTAAGAACGACCAGACATGACGAAAATCATGCTTTTTCACTTTTCACATGCTGTATTATTTTTCCAAATGAAATGCATAGTATTAGGGTGGTCCAAAAACAATGTTTATTTTTTTAAGTCTCACCCCCTCCCCATTTTGTATTATTTGATGAAAAAAGATATTCACTAAATTTTATGAGATTTAAAAGATGGGGGTAGCTCACAACCCTGAAACTATCTCAAAATTGTGTTTTCATCCACTTTTCCGTCATCACAAGAATTAACCAAAAATTAAATATTCAAAGACTAAATTAAAAATAAATTTGACTGACTTTTAACGCAGACCCTTTTTTTTGTAAAAAATAAAGAAAGCTTCGAGATATTCAAAGTGAAAACACGGAATTATTATTTTTTATTTATAATAATAAGTGAGGAGTGGTGTTTGAGCATACACCATCTACATGTTTTGGCGTTTTTCAGCTATTTTAATAACAAACCAAGTAGTAGTGCAAGGAGATTCCACACCATTCTATAACTCTATCAGTCTTTTCGGAAAATGTTCACGAGTGACTTTTCACGTATATATGACACGTTGGAAAATCGATGCAACCAGCGTCGTATTCATACCAGAGGCCAAAAAGGCCACGGAGGCAAAGTTTTGGGGGCGACACGGCGCGGCGGCTTTTCATTTTTATTACTACAACAAAACACGTCTGTTTTCACTTGTATTGATCCTTTTTTCCTTGTCAGCTCTGCAGTCGAAAAAATTTGTAATGAAAATTGAAAAAGGGTGACAAATTTTAGGTAGACCTAGGTCGGCATGAGCCTGAAATTCGGCTCTGGATGTTACATGTGAAAATTTCCTGCATTGCAACGATTTTCCGAAAAATTCGGGTAATTCCTGAAGAGTCGCTAGTACTGCATGAACCTAAATTTCTCCCAAAACATGGGGTATGTTTGTCCTAACGCCAGTTTCGAATATGAATTTATTCCGAAACATTCCTAAGTCTGTATTAGATTCCATTCGAACTCACATTTCAATGCTTTTCGATCTTTGTAAATCCACGTGATCAATCCGAATAAATCCGAGCTCGGATAAATCAGCAAAATATAATTCTACAGACATTTTTTAAATTCAATTTCAAAATTATGGAATCAGATGGAATTTTATGAGAATTCTATCATCTTTCAGGCAAGATTTAAAAATCGTTAAAAAGAATAATTTAAAAATTGTGACGTTTAAAAACTTCACGTATCTATGGACTTAAAACTATTCGACAAAATTGCACTGTATACAATGCAGGAGGATTAGAAGAAGAAATACGAAATTGTCTAGTTCAAAGCAGAACATTTGTTAAAAATTGCAAATGACTTTTATTTCTAAAAACGCTACTAAGATCTATCGACGCACTGTATCAATTAAAAGATGGCATCCCTACACCATGTCGATTAAAAGAATAAAATATTTGAGATGTAAATTGTAACCATTTAATCTGTTTTAAAAAGCAAAACAATAACAAAAAATGACAAAGAAGGAAATGAGTTTTAGGATAGGTTGAATGCTGCGCTGCGCACATGAATGCTACTCGCAAAACTGCGTTTATTTTCATCATTAATGTATATTATTTATTATAAATAAGTTAGAAACATTGATTTCATCGTGGGTTTTGTAGGTGTTTACATTTTTACACACAGAAAGAATACCCAACATATTACGCTTTCAGAAAACTGTATACTTTTGACAAGAAATGATTTACAAATCAAGTTTAGCCACAAATTTGCGTTTTCATTCGCTCGTTTCCGCATCAGGCATGTTAAAATTTTGTCACAATTCACTCGCACGCGATACCCGAACAAATCAAGTCACAAGTGTCAAATGTAGAATCTCATTCTTGCTCGCTTATTCTCACTCATTGCTTAAATCCTCGCATTATATTTTTGTTTTTCTCCGTCACTCTACACACGCATACACACGCGCACGCACACACAACACATACTCTTTTCTCTTCCGGGTGACTGTATCGAAATTCGCACTTGCTCCCTCACCCTGAATACACACACGCGTTCTTAAAACCAAGCAGTATTATTATTATTCAATATTATTTGTTGTTATCTCTTATTATTATACTTTATCCAATGCATTTATATATTTTGTATTTTTCCATATAAACTCAGTGATTCAACCAAGGTAAGCATGACGTTTGCTGCCCGGTGTGCGTGTGGCGTTGGCAGCTCCACCTGGAGTACGAACATTCGATACCTCCATGTTAAAGTCTAAGACGACCACACTGGGGTTGATCGTGAAAGCTAACCACTCTGTTTTTGTTTGAGTTGGCCCCTCGTTTTAGTACGAATATGCGGCAAATCGCAGACAGGTTTAGTAGACAATACTCTCTGGTCTTTTAGTATATTATTTAGAATTATGTTTAACTTACATTGGATTCCTTTGAAATCTTTCGAGTTCTCTGAATTCCTTTCGAATTCGAATACTTTGAATTAGCTGAATTCCTTCAATTATCTTAACTCCTTCAATTCTCTGGATTACTAAAGGAGAATGCAGCTGAAAAAGCAGAGTATTTAGTTTAGACGACCAACACCAGAGTTGTCGTTTTAGACCCAAACTCCGAGAGCTTCTTTTTTACATGGAGATATCGAATTAACTTAATTCATTAATTAGAATGGTAAAATTGAATTAATTTTTACTATCGAGACTCGTACTCCAGAAACTTTGCTGTTTACGAATAACGCCTAAAAATTCGACATGCGAGTGTTCTCCAGGTTCGTGGTCAAGCCGAATTCACCACCTCCGAGTCATCGTTAGTACGTGGAAACGAGAAGAAAGGCAATGCAAACGGCGAACTCTTAAACCTTAAACAAAAACACTGGCACTGGGCAGCGCGCTGGCCAGCATGAGCGAGCGCAGGCAGTGAGCAGTTCATACATACGTACACTGTAAGGTGGATACAAAGCGAGCCAGCAACAAGAATGACAATTTTGAATTCCTGTGGCTCGCTACGCAATGCTCTGTGCCGATAGGCGAGGGCTACATCGACAGAGTAACGGATACGACGTCGACTAGTTCTCGTCGCTTCGCAGACCAATCTCCAAATCTAATAAATTTCCATCGCTGATCGACGATTGTGAATTTGAAATCATTCCAACAGTTTCTAATCGCCCTGTTTTGGAATACTCATTGTAATATAAAACTGTCTCTAGTACAAAACTAGTTTCAATAAAAAAATAATTACAATAAAAAACTAGATGTAATAAAACTCCTCTCTCTGTTGGCACTACTCATTGGATTGGATTGTTTAATGCAGTATAAAATGGCTAAACTAATCATTGAAACTCTAAAGAAACATGTCTTTGATTCTTATTCACACTAGTTTTGGTTTCAATTCCTGTCTTGATCAATTCCAACAGCTATAGGTAAATGCTTCCATCGTCAAAAGAGGATCAATTAAAGGGCAAACAAAGAAATCGCTAAAACAAAAATAAAAATTCATTCCTACATTCTTAGGAAAAAAATCAGTAACAATAATAAAAATAAAGGTTTCGATTTCATTTGATAGGTACTTCTAGAAAAAAGACGCGGAACTTTTTGCAGTCGAGTGCAAAATTATAATATTCTCAGGTCTGGATGTAAGTACTAAAAATAAAAACTGTCTTTAAACTGAGGCACACATTATTATTGCTTGAAGCGCTCACAAAAAAGCACAGTTCCTAACTTAAAGAGAATGCAAAAAAGGAATGAAAAACTTCTTTTCGAAGCCTCTAGTTTTTCCACTGAATAACTAAAAAGTACGTTTTGATTGTCTTATAAAGAAAAATCATTTGGGCTGGAAAATTGTCCCAATTTGACAAATATCAGTTAACGCGAGAAAAAAAGGATTTCAAATTCACACTCGCACTTTATAAAATTGACCACAAAGCGACGCGTTACGAAGAAGAAAAACAGAGTCGAAATCTTTTGATTTTCAGAATTTTGTCACGCCTTGCAGACTCGTCTTCTCTGGGACGTAAGGTGCTCCAAGAATCTCATAACTAGTATCACATTGCAAAGAAAAATCGATTAGTTCAGTATTTAATCAGTCTACCTCCTTCGCGCTTCTTTCCTCCCAGCCAGTGGGCGTCTCGGTTCTTTGAAACTGAAAGAATCTTAGATAAAATTGACGGAATCGCGATCACACTAACCTGGCGAATAATTTTCTCCGAGAAGACTCAAAATTAGGGAAGCCTTGAAAGAATTAAGAGTATTTTGCTGCGAAATTCCTGTTGAAAATTCGAAATCTCGTAGAAAAAAACTAGCAATTCGAAGTTGTGGAGAAGAGAAATCTTGGGAAGTTCACTGTTAATCCGAAACCTCCATGTCGAAAAAAACTCTCACGGAGTGGTTAGTTTACACGACCACGCTGGCGTTGGTCGTCTAAGCTAACCATTCTACTTTTTGAGTTAGCCCCTCGTTTTAGTACACATACGCGGTAAACAGCCGACAGGTTTAGTAATTAATATTCTTGTTTAATATATATTTTAGAATTAATTTTAATTCACTTGAATTCTGTTGATTTCTAAAAAAACCTAAACCTATCTGTTGTTTGATTTAGCATTCAGCGCCGCGTATTCGTACTAAAACGACGGGCCAACTCAAAAAGCAGGGTGGTCAGTTTAAACCAGGCCTGTCCAGCGAGGGAAATTAACTCCAAGTCTATATGGAACATTTCCACCACCGCTTCTCTCTGATCACTCGAGAGAACTCGTAAAGTAGAATGGAGGTGGAAAACACGCATATGCGGTATGAGTAGATTTTACCACACTTTCTGGAATTTCTCCTCGCTGGATAGGCCTGGTTTGGACGACCAGCAGCAAAGTGTTCGTCTAAACTAACAACTCCGAAAAAGTTTATTTTAACATGGAGGTATCGAACTGAGAAGAATAATTCGACAGGCTTTTTACAGAACACGAGTTTCGAATTTCCTCTCTCTAAGTGACAAGGTATTGCCCCGTGATGGACTGGATCGCTTGGTTTTGTGGTCGCAACACTGATAAAAATGATGATGATGATGTTGATAATAATAATAAGAATAATAATAATAATAATAAACCCCCAGGATAGCGTTTGAAGCCCTCGCGCTCCGAGCACCGGCTTCGGAGGAGAGAGAGGCAGGGAAGCCTGCTTACTCCCGCCTCCCAATTACCTAAAACTACACCAAACAAATGCCGTTTCCTAATAGAGAATTCAACTACCCTGCACTGGTGCACGCCAGAGCACTCCAACCGGCACCCTCCGTAGGTCGGAGGGAGAAGTGAGTAGAAGTAAGAAGTAAGAAGGAGCAGGTCGGAGTGCTCTGGAGTGCACCAGTGTGGGATAACCGAATTCGCTATAATATTTCGTAATGTAAAGACGGGGATGAGGAGAGTTTCCTGTTTTGTTTTGCTTGGCCGACGTACTTCTTCGACGCTATTCTAGGTTTCATTTGATATATTATATGTAACAATATTTATACGATGAATCGTGAATTTGAGTCACATGCAGAAAAAACTCTTAGTCCTTTCTGGCACAGATAAAAAAACACTTTGGCTTTTTGCATCTAACAAAGGACTGCAATAAAAACACCACACTATTAAATGGCACTAGAATTGCTCTCACTTGTGTCTCCGACTACTCGTGATTAAAAAGCTTTTGTTCTCCCTTCTGTTTCTCTCTAAATGTTCTTTTCGTTGAGATCGTTCATCTCGAAACACACATTTGGACAGACATGGCACGGCGTGGTTGCGCTGTGCTTTTTCGTAAGTTTACTTGTTGTTCGTGATTTATTATTTTTTATCGTTATATAAAAATCAGGCGATTTCACAGTCAGCCGAGCTCGATCGACTAAGCTAAGCTATAAAAAGGTAACAAATTCAACAAATAGAGTATGAAACTAAATCAGTTTGTTGGTATCGACAGTGAAAAGGTTTTAGGAAAGAACGTATAACGTTCAGATTTAGGTCCTTGTTTTTTTTTGTCGCTGGAATTCCCATCGCACATATCTATCTACCTAAAGTTGGTGCACTCGTGCTGAGACGACTTAATTCGCCGTCTACGATCAACACGAGCAATATTTGTTTCCTGCGCGCTTCCCTTCCCTTCCCTCGTACTTTGTTTCTTCGTTCTCACTGTTCAGCTCTTTTAACAAAGTTCGAGCTTGGTGCTGATTGCTGAAGCTCTGGTCTCAGGCTCACAGGAACAGTCGAATCCATTTCGAATTCTTGTTGGAAATCTCTAAACCAAGTTGTATTCCTTCAAATTTGATTGCAGGATAGTGTCCTTCACCGCCGCAAATACGAACCTGATGTTTTCCGTATCTGCCGAAAAACAAGTCAAATATTATGCCAGTTCCCTCTGCCTCATTAAACTATCATCATGATTTAAGAAACTTTTATCTCTAATTTCTTTACTTAAGGTATTATGGGCACAAAAAATAGGTCGCGGGAAAAAATATTTAAATATTCTTAACAAATGTTCAATATTATTCCTGACGGTCTCGTTTAAAGAGGAAAAGATTATTTTCCATGAACAAATTTTGAAACATAAGAAAATGGTTCATTTAAGAGATTGTATTCTCTATCGAACTTTTTTTTCTTATCGCTTCTTACCAAATTTAAAAAAAAATACACGATTTTAATTAATGATAGCTTATTTTCTCGAGAAAAATATTCCATACAAATTGACACCATTCAATGCTCAATAATGAATACATTATTATCAAATATAGTTATTTATTTATACCAGTTTTTTTACGTTATTCAAATTTTTTTATGACAAATAATCTTGTAATGTTGTATGTTCAGTCTCGACCTTTTTTGTACTAAGTAGTGAAGCACAAGCCATGGAAATGTAATAATAAAATAAATTAAATGAAATAATCTTCTCTCGTTTAAATCAGACCATCAGCAATAATTTGATTACATAATCTAAAAGCATAGATATTTTTTCTTCCGTCTGTTTTTTCGTGTCCATAATACCTTAAAATCATCGTTATTGAAATGTTTTCGAGGAATACATACATTTCACAATCAGATTTAAAGTGTACAATTTAAATATGTGCAAATCAATTCTAAATTATCAATTTATCATTGTATTTACTTGAAATTGCGTATTTTCGAACGACTCTGCAAAATATCGAATTATGAACGCTTCCAGTTATAAACCATTTAATTTTCAATGCTTTAAAGAGGAAATTATTTTTCTTTACAATTAGAATGACAAATGGATTTTATTTTTTTATTTATTTTCAAATTCTTTAACTTTAAATGCTTCATTTTGATGTTATAAAATTTCCAAAGTTTCAATTGTCGACATTTTGTAATTTTAGATTCTTTGGACTGAAAATATCATACATTATAATGGTTTGAATTGTACTTGTAACTAGTAAAAACAAGTAATTTTTATTTTTAATTATCTTCAAATAACTTGTATCAGATTTCTGTAACAAACGCTTTTGTTTTAATATTGAAACTTATCGACATTGTCAAAATGAAGGGCACATGAGAAGAATAACGTTAATCTGATAAAATTTCCATTTAATTCAACTTACCACATTTTTACATGCAATTTACCTTTTCTTCTTCATGCAAAATTTTTCTCCAGAGAAGATATAATAAACAGTTCCGCATGCCTTCCCGTAAGAGTTGTAAAGCAAGTTAATATTAAGAAACAATTTTGAATCGAGGTTTTTGTTAAAAGCAAAATACAGTTTTCACTCAACAAACAAAAATGTTGAAAGAATCTTAAAAGTTAAGAGAAAATAATGTTAGTATCATCTCTTGCAACATGCAATATAAAAAAAATTCATTAAAAAAAAGAAGATTCAAACTTAAAATGAAATTAAATTGTAGAAGGTGATTTCCAAACTACAATCAATAAAATCTCAAATGACGTTTTCCCAAAAAAATTTATTCAAATTTAGACGGATAATGAAAACCACTTAGTGGGCGAGTGATTAATTAATCCAGAACAATTTCCACACGAGAACGACCATAGCATCAAGAACAACTATTTGATAGACGTTTTGTGCAAAAAAAATGTTATATTCAATTTTCTTAGAACTTATAAGTCTGATCTTAAAATACATTTATTTTACAAATATTTTCAAGATAGTAGCGTTGCAACGTGAATCCATGGCACTTGAGATAAAAACTTATTTTTCGTAGTGAATTCAATGCATTTGAATGCGAATTCGAAAGCCTCAAATATAAAAGAATATTTCTCATTATAGGTGGCGAAGGTAGCTTTTTCCCCATAAGCGTGGATAACGGTAGTTTTAAAATGTCGACGATCACGACCAAATCTCGAGCGAATCGAGCAAGCCATTCACATTTAAGCAAGATTGAACTCTTTTAGTGCAGTTTGCATTATCGTGTCCTTTACGGCGCAGAACACAAGCTTAATATTCTCCGTGTCTGTTTTTCGGTCCCGTGTATGCAGCATGCAAAATAATGTATGAACGAAACGGTTAAAAAATTTATTTACTGTAGTAAAAAAATCGATTCAACCATCAGATATGTCCAGCCACGTTTATTTGAAACTCAAAAAATTCAAAAACCTCTTTGTGTCTCTCTCGCTTTAAATTAATTTCTCCACAGTTGACCACTCGAATTTTTAGCGTACAAGAGATTTCAAAAGGTTTCAAGTGATTTTAAAGAAAATCCTACGATTTCAATAATTTTAAGAGGGCTTTAAGGATTAAAAATATTTCAAGGAATTTCACAAGCTTTAAGGGAATTTAAAGATTACAAGATATTTTTTAATATTTTAAAAAACTTTCAATAAATGCCACAATATTTAAGAGGTTTCATAGGATTTCGAAGTATTGTTAGGGATTTACAAAAATTGTATCTGATATCAAACAAGTCATTCCAAAACATTCCCACGGCTTTTATGTCTTTTCTAGGGATTTCAAGGGATTCCCAACTATTTCCAAGATTATCAACGGGTTTCAATTAATTTTCACGGGAATTCAAGGGATGTTAAGGTATTTCGCGTAATTCTGCCAGCCTTCATGGATCTTTACGGATGTTACGAATTTTACCAGATGTTTTAGGGAATTAAAAAATATTTGAAGAGATTTTAATAAATTTCCTAGAAATTTAAGGCCTTTTGTGAGATATCAAATCAAAAGATTTCCAGGGATTCAAAAATATTTTCTTCGATTGCAAGTATTTTCGAGGTATTCCTAACAATTTCTAAGAATATCAAGAGATTTACAAAAATTTTCGTGTGATTTCCAAAATTTCAAGTAATTTTGTGGGAATTTAAATAATTTCACGGAATTTCAGAAAATGTAAAAGATTTTAAGTGATTTTAAGAGATTGTAAGGGATTACAAACTATTTTTACGGCTTTTAAGTGTTTTTTAGGTATTCCAAAGTATTTCCAAAAATATCAACGGATTTCAAAGAATTCCCGGGGGATTTTAAGAGATTTTAAGGTATTTCACAGAATTCCATCAGCCTTTATGGAATTTTACGGATGTTACGAATTTTACAAAATGTTTTGAATTATTTGTCAATATTTCAAGCCATTTTAAACCACTTCCTGGAAACTTCACGGATTTTATGATACCAAATAAAAAGATTTCAAGGGATTCCAAAGATTTTCACAGATTTTAAGTATTTTCGAGGGATCCCACCGGATTTTTAAGAATATCAACACATTTCATGAAATTCTGCGGTACTTCAAATAATTTTACGGAATTTCAGAGAATTTCAAAGATTTTTTCAAGTGATTCCAAGGTGTTTTATCATCAGATTTAATGAAATTTCACGGGATATCAAAGATTTCAAGGGATTGTAAGGGATTCCCAAATATTTCCACAGCTTTGAAGTGTTTTCTAGAAATTTCCAAGTATTTTTAAGAATATCAACGAATTTCAAAGAATTATCACGGGATTTCAGAGGATTTTAAAGTATTTCACGTAATTTTATGAACCTCCATTGAATTTTACAAGATATTTGAAGCAATTCAAAAATATTTCGAGGGATTTTAAACCATTTCCTGGGAACTAAAGGGATTTTATAAGATATCAAATAAAAAGATTTTAGAGAAATTCAAAGATGCTAAAAGTTTCGAAGGGATTCCAAGGAGTTTCATCATCATATTGCATAAGTTTTTGCGAGATATCAGAAGATTAGAAGGAATTTCAACGGATATTTTTTGGGATCCGTTTAACGTCAATGCAGCCAAAATATGAACTCGTGAAACTAGGTAAATTTTTCAGATGCATTTAATTTGTATTTAAAACAATTTTACTATTGTTTTTCACAATATAAAACAATTGAAGAATAACAAAAATAATTATTTATCGCCATCTAAGTTTTACGTATAAAATTTTCCTCGTATACAGTGAAAAAACACGTTTTCTAATAACTCTCTTTGTAAAAAAAAAACTCAAAAACCATAAAAACAATTAGTGCATGTAAAAAATAAAGACTTAGCGAAAACTATGTGTTACACGTGGTATTTTCACTGTATACAGCATATAAAGTGAAAAAACACGTTTCATTTTTGGACTGTTTTTGTCAAAAAAAAAAAAAAAAAAAAAAAAAAAAAAAAACGTTTTTTTTTTTTACTTTTTTTGTAAAAAAAAAAAAAAAAAAAAAAAAAAAAGAAACAATTATTTGACTATGTTATGTAAGTTTCAATACAGGTTAGAATTCCTATTTCAATTTAGATGATTCAGATCGTTTATAATTCATATTTTTTATATTTTTAATAAAATTGTTCGCTATATGCATTAGTTTAAGTTCATTAAAGCATAATGTGATGAAACTTACATAATATAATAAAATAATTGTTTTCTTGACAACCTTTACAAAAACAGTTTTAATATGAATTGTTGAACCTCCATGCTAAAAGACGAATTTTATGTAAAAAAAACTGACTTTTAGGTACAAAAATTCAATTCTCAACCAGAAAATGTGAATTTTCAACAAAATAGTTAAATTTTCGAAGAAAACAGTTGAATCCTCAAACAAAGAAGATTGATTTTCAAACAAACAGTTGCATTATTCTCCAAAAAAGATGCAATTTTTACTAAAACAGATGAATTTTTAAATCAAAAATGCAAATTAAAAAAAAATAGTAGAATTTTTATCCAAAAAAGATTTCAGTTTACTTTTCTACACCAAAATATGAATTTTTAACAAAAAGTAAATTTCCTACGTAAATAGTTGAATTTTTAACCTAAAAAGACGAATTTTCAACAAAACAGTTGAATTTTCAAACAAAAAGGATCACTTTTTAACAAAATTGTTGAATTTCAAAACAAATAAAAAATGTATAACTAAAAAGATAATCTTCAGAAGGTGGTTACCGCAAAACATTATTTAAAAAATTCCCTATTTTTGCTCAGACCAATTTTTCATTTTTCCTGGCCACTAATATTCAAAGGCCAGAATCTTCAACATGTAACATTTTTAACCAAGAAGATTTTATGAACGCAATAAAACAATTTCAAATTAAAATTAAAACATGTCAAATTTATTCCTCTTGATAGTTATTTAAAGTTATAGAAATTCCTTGACTTTTGTTAGATTTTTTTTTAATCTCTGACTTTATCCTGACCAATAAAATTCCCTGACTTTAAAAAAAATTGTTGTTGGCAAGATTTGTTTTTCACTCACTATAGGTTTCTTCGGCGCGTACAGTTAAATTCATATTAACTTTCTGTATAATTACTGCGAGTTATTTGAGCTGTTACGTAATTTAAGAATGGTCCCTTACTTACATGACAATGTAAAATACATATTTGTTTTCTTGCTAAAAACAGTTTTTGCAGGAAACGTGTTTTTCACTGTATACGATGAAAATTGTACTTTTAAAACTTAGTTTCAGATCATTTTTGTTTCAACTTGCTGTTTTTAACCATGAAAAACAGTAGTAAAATTGTTTTAAGCACAAATTAAAATGCATCTGAAATATCCTACCTGATTACACCAGTTCGCAACACTAGCGTTCGCAAGATGTCAGATACCAATTAGGTATTTTCACTTCATCCACCAGCTAACTTCACTCCGTTGAGTGCTGAGGGGAAAACAATGGACCAAATGCATGGGACAAAACTTTAATTTTGTAATTTCTTCATAATGAATAATAACTATTATCACTTTAATATTTCACTAAACAGCTCTTAAGAAATATAAATTATTTTTCGAATACACTTATACAGAAAAAATTAGTTTTTACGAAGATATTAGCGAAATAAGGCAAAAATGGACCGAATCCCATGCATTTGGTCCATTGTTATCCCCTTAGCACTCAACGAAGTGAAGTTAGCTAGTGATTGAAGTGAAAATACCTAATAGATTTTTACGGATTTACTGGAATTTCATAAGACTTAATAATTTCATAGAATTTCAAAGACTTTCAAAGATTTTAAGGGGGTTTCAAAAAATTTCAAACTATTTCAAAGAATTTCCTAAGATTTCAGAAAAAGCAAACGATTTCGACGGATTTTAAAAGAAATTAAAAGATTTTAATGGATTTCGAAGATTTCTAAAGATTTTACGGGTTTCGTGCGAGCCGTAAATTAGATTTCATGAATGATTAACCCCTCGTAATTCTCAAATTGAAGAATCTGGAAAACCTGGAAAACCGTGGGATTTTCTCTTAGAAAATTTCATAGTCAGATTGAATCGATTTTCCTGTGAAGCTTATATTTATACAAACTTATATTAGTAAAAGACAAGTTAATAAAAAACAGATCATGCAGGAATGCTACTTTTGTATTAAAAGCATTAAAAGCAGAGATGATCGTGCAAAGCTGCGGTACAATGTAATCTAGCAAGGAACCTACCTGTGGCGCATGTGAAGTGGGAATAAATAATCTTTTCGCTATCTGGATTTAAGTCGACAAACATCCTCAGTATGAATTCTCTAGCTGCTGTAGCGTCTCTTTGCGGGCCTGGTAAATACACAACAAGCATACAGGGTGGTAGCAATATCGCTATGATTTTATAAAAGGTCATTAGTTCACGTCTCTTTCTTGATAGTCGAGGTGAAAATTTATATCACAGTTCAAACCTGACTCTTGAAAAGAAGGTGTCTTGAACTTATATGGAATGTTAATACTTGGACTAATCCTGCAATAAAAACACCTACAAAGGTCGGCACTAAAGTATTGCCAAGGTATCGGTAAAGGGGGAGGAAGGTTTTTTTAGTCATACTGGAATTATGGCGTCATTTTAGCCAATCCAATATGCCTTTCAAGGGCAAATTATCGTATTATGACTAGCGCAAATAAGTGGAAGCCTTTTCAAAGCACAGTTAACAAGCTAGACATCTTGCATAATGCCAGGATATCGTTTAAAAAATATACTTCGATAACGTAACCAAAATGAGAATGACATCAAATCATTTTTTATGAATGATGGAAGGAGAAGAGCCTTACTGATCTTGGGATATGAGTTTTACTTCGGCGAAAAACTTGAGGAATAGAGAACATGCATGAATTAGTAAATTTTTATATTGAAATTCCGAGGATATGAAAATTTTGTGAGAAAATTGAAACACTATTTGATTTTTAAAAACATCCCGTTTGGCAAATAAAATTATAATATTTCTTATTTTTATATTTGTAATTGAAAAGATGTGATAATATGTTTTCTCTCTATTATAGAAAAAAATGTTTGGGAATTCCTGGCATCTGCATGTTCTCTACTTTTACACGCAATATTAGGTTCTAGCTCTACAAATTGAGAATTTGCGAAAATTTTCAATTTTTTTTTGCATCTAGAATATTAATATAAATATTATTAATTATTCCTAACTAAAAGATTGAAGAGGTTACAGGGTGGCCGTTTTAATAAAAGACAAGAAATTCTCGGTCATTTCCCGATTTTTTTTCGGTTCGCAAAAATGTTCACGGTCAATAAAGTTAAAAAAATTTAAACTCTT
The DNA here is from genome assembly GCA_011634705.1 of Andricus grossulariae. Classification (NCBI taxonomy): domain Eukaryota; kingdom Metazoa; phylum Arthropoda; class Insecta; order Hymenoptera; family Cynipidae; genus Andricus; species Andricus grossulariae. Next base: position 15,936 of record JAABKJ010001703.1, read on the forward strand.
AAAAATACAAAATTTTTGACTTGAAGTAATAAAAACTAAACTGAAAATTAAAGCACTCACAGTGGAACTCTTGAATTTTAAACTTTTAAACATAAAGTTTTAACATTTTTTTTAAACGCTTAATAATTTATACGTATAAAACGAAAGCTTTTAACACTTTTCAATCAAAAAAATTTAATTAAATGCAGATAAAGTGAGAAATTTATAATTTTTAACTTTTATAAATTTGTGAAGTGCAGCGATTCAGATTCAGTTCCAAAAGTACAAATCCACGCTATCATTTTCAATTCTCTAAATTGAAGAATCAATCAATAAATTGATAAGTTTTCAAAATTATACCATTTAAAAAAATTCAAGCTAGAAACATAAAAAATTAAATAATCACAATTTTTTTTAACGAACCAGTTTTCAAATTAGAAGTTGAATTATTATTATCATCATAGGTAGTTTAAAATTAATAATTGTTCACTTGTTATTTATACATAAAAACTTATTTTTATTCTGGAATACTTGTAAACTATCTCCTAAAATTATTTTCCAAAACTGAAAATAATTGCAATATTTCCCAGGAATCTCAAGAAAATTTTTTATTATTTTAAACCCTTTCAAAATCCGTAAAAAAACATCAAAATGTTATTTCAACATCTTCAAAAATCTACATTTTGTTATACATTTATTGAAATATTAAAATTTTAAATATTTTTTTCAATACTTCTAAATATCTTTATTATTCGACTTTTTTCTTTAAAAAATCCTGCAAAAGTACAAAAGCGGCCTTAAACTCTTCCAGATTCTTTTCTGACAATTTTGGAAATATTTTTAAATATTTTTAAATATTCTCATAAAATTAATTTTTCAAAATAAAAAATCATTTTCAATTTTCCGAGGAATCCTAAAAAACATTTGTTATTTTTATGACACCTTTCACAGTTCTTAAAAAGCTTCTCAATCTTTTATTTGAAATCTACAAAAACCTACACTTTATTTTAAATTATTTGAAATTATTTCAAGTTTTAAATTAATTTTTAATCTTTTCAAGACTTTTAAATATCTCTTACAATTGAACTTATTCGAACTTTTTCTAAATTAATAAGTGTTCAATTGTTATGCATACATAAAAATTAAACAATTTCACCCAAAAACTCAATTTTTTCAAACAGAACAATTACAATTGTAACGTTCAAAGTTTAAATTTAGCTCTCTGAAAATTTCAACGATTCACAAGCCTTTCTATTTCAAACAATTCAGTTTCGAATTGTTTAGTTTTGAATATTTGATTTATAATTGCTGGTTTTAAATGAACAGTTAAACATTGACAAATATTAAACAAATATTCTTTTTCTTAATTAATTTCTTTTTAATTGAATGGGTCAACAATAGAATATTTTAGACAGAAACAATATTTGAATAGAATTTGAAATTTAATAAAAGCGTTTAATTATGAATGTATTAATTTAAAGTTACTTAAACATTGCAAATATTTTATAAAGTATCAATCGGACGTTTAGATATGTTCAACTAATAAGGCTTTTGAATTTAAATATTTCAATTTTCAATATAGGTGTGCAGTCGTTTATTCGAATTTTGAGTACAAATTTAGACACGCTTGGAAAATTGGATATTACGAAATAGAAAAAAACCTAACTTTACATCAAAACGGCTTGATTTCTTTAGACTATTAATATTTTAAAAATTAAAATTACTCCTTTTTTCTGGAAAAAAATTAATCCAAAAGTCAAGTCGAAGGTTCGAAATTCGACCTATTCCAATGTTGGAATAAACGGAATTTCGAAGATTCGACTTGAAATTTGCATCCATTTTTCACCACGAAAAAGGATTGATTTTTATTTTTTAAATTGTAATAATCTAAAGAAATCAACGGAAAAATTTTAAAGTAAAATAATTGAGAAATACATATTGTAAACTCAATATCATAATGGAAAAAGTTAAAACTGAACTTAACATTAAAAAAAAAGTTGAAATCGAAGTTAGTTCAAATTCTTAAATAATTTCTCAAAAAAGAGAAAAGATAGAAAGATTATTTAAAATTGCATTATATCACCATGTGATATACAACTTTTGATATTTGGAGTGATTGGATAGATTTTTCTTCTAAAAATGTATAAAAATGCCGGACAAAAAATAAATTCCCTGTCATTTCCCGGTTTTTGCTAGTCTCAAAAAATGCGCGGATTCTCAGTCTAGCAGCCACCCTGAATTAATACCCTTTAATCTTTAATTATTATTGGTAATTGATTCATTAAAGTGAATCATCTCTTCTTTTCTTTTAGAATTAATCTAAACAAGAAATTCATTTTTCTTTGTAAAATAGGAAACTATAATGAAAGAAGGGGTGTTCGAATTAGAATCCAGAATGTTTTGAAGCGAAAACTTGAAAATGGCAAATCAGAATTCAACTTTTAAAAATACCAAATCAACATACTTTCAAATATTTATGTAACTGTAGTTTTAATTTTCAAACACTCAAACAATAAAAATTACTTTTCTGCGCTAAAATTTGTCTAAAAATATTGTCCAGCAAGCAGGCACTACATTTCTTTGAATTACATGATTTTATTTGTAAGAAAGGAATTTTCTGAATTTCCGTTTTGAAAGATAACAGAGTAAAATGTGTGTTCTTTCACGCGTAAGATTTGTATTTTTTATTTGGAAATAAAACATTTCAATTCGTCTGAACTTTATAGTAAAAGAATTTGACAGACATTTCTGGTTAATTAAAAAAAATTTGGACACCCTGAATTTAAAATATAAAATTGAATGATAGTTCGTTTGCGTCTTATGTAATCAAATGCAATTCTATTTTCTGTACAAACATAAAATTCTCTAGTATCCGTTTCAATGAAATAGTTCCGGGATTAATATATACAAAACACAGACTAAGTTCTCGCTACAAGCAAATTCCCAATGACTTCTTTCCTATCTTAGAAAGTACTAGCACAAACGGGATTTGAAATTTTTTTAGGGGTGTGCCGCACTTGAACAGACCTGTCGCAGTGGTAAAGTGAGAGTAGCACGAGCGGTCAGGATCGGGGTTCGCAGAGAGGTACACCTTTAAGACGTAATCCAAGGCTGGTTGGGCTACCTGTTTAGGCCCTATACCACAAAACTTCTAAGTTTAGTGATAAAATTTTTCGCATTATTAGAAAGCAGCAGGGTTTAAATTTCTCACATGAGGGACTGGAGTTCTTGAAAGAATTGAAAGGGTCAAGTGAATTAAAAATTAAGATTGACTTGCTTAGAAATCGTCTTGATCAAGTTTGCAATATTTGAATTCATGTTATCCGAAACAAGTGGGAAGAAAACAAAATTTTAGGAGTCTGATCTATTTCTAAACGTGAAAGAAAAGAGGATAGAGTCGGGTTTTGAAAAGTCGGGGTATGTAGGCTTATCAACGAAGATGATATCATCATCAACTTATCTTTCATTTTCCTTATATAAATTCACTTTAGTCCTATCTCTCTACACTAAAGTGTGATACACTACACCAGAAAGTTTGAAAACTCACCATCATATTCAGGAAAGTAGTCGACGAGATGAGAATACATTATCTTTTCCTCGAGCAGATCTTTCTTGTTTAGGAACAGAATTACGGAAGAGTGTTGAAACCAGGGATATGTTATAATCGTTTTGAATAACGCCTTACTTTCTTCCATTCGATTCTGCAAAAGATGTAATGAATTTTAATTCTATAGCACGAAGCCTCCGCATTATTATTCATTTCTTTAAATTGAAGAAGTTCTCACCTCGTTTTCCGATTCAAACAGAATTTGATCGTATTCACTTAATGCTACTAAAAAAATTATGGAAGTGACATTTTCGAAACAGTGGATCCATTTTCTTCTCTCCGATCTCTGTCCGCCGACGTCTACCATCCTGTAAAAATGAATTAAGCTTGTATCTTTCTGGAAAGTAGCACTACCAGAACAAAAAAGTATGTAATTTTTTTTCATGTCATTTATTGCATGCCTCTTATTTGATATCCAAGCCCAAGCAAACATTGAAAACATGCATTAGTAAAAAATCTGCACTCCTGATGCCCTTTATCTTCAAAGCAGTAAATACTAAAAATGTATCAAAACAATAAAAAAGCAAACGAATATTATTCTCAATAACCTGAATTTCTGAATGAAAACCTTTCTCTATATGTTGTTTATCCATTCACACAATTTTAGGTCTTCAATTGTAATATCTCAAGGTAGAGAAATTTTCCCAATAAAAATACCGTAGATGGAAAATCCATTCTTTTGATAAAAATATATATTAGATGAAAAGTAGAATGGCAGGGCGAGCTCTAATCCTAGATTTCTACCTTACTGACATTGAAACCGTTCGACACCTTAAGTCTAGAATGTTCTTGATGTCGTCATATAATTATACTTTCAATTGTAAAGATCAAATTTAGCGTACAAAATTGTAAGGCTACTTATCATTGAAACGGTAAATAACATTGTAATTGTTTAGGCAAAATTCATTTCTCATAATTGCGTCTTTTATGGTGTTATCAAGAATATTTTTAAACTTAGCACGAGCAAGAACCACTTAAGCTGTCGAACAGCCTTGATGTCGGTAAGATAGGAATCTAGGATTAAAACCTGCCCTGGTTTTCTGCTATGAAAGTAATTTTGTAATGTTACCGAGAAGAAATCCCAGTCCACAAGCGAAAGTTAGTGAACAGTGTGGGGTTCATAAAAGTGAAATAAAATATGGTATGTTAGTACCTAAATATGATGGAGTCCAGATCAAATGGATATTCTATAATGCCTGTAGTGGGAGCTCGAGCTCGAAGAATGTCTTGCTCAGTGGGAAGATAGTCAGGCGCCTCGATACGTGCTAGGTCACTAAGATAACTGCAAACAAAAATCAAGCCATCGTCTTCGTACCACATGCCATGCAAATATCGAGGGTCTTTTTTAAACAATAAAAATAAGGAAATACAAAAATGCAGCACACTCATGCTCACTTATTGGCAGTGCCTGTAAAAATAAGCGTCCACTCGATGAATTTCATGTCCCTTTCAAAATTCTTTATTTCCTAAGTGAGCGTATTCAATGTTCAACGTTTTATCACCGCGGATCCATTAATAATAATTTATCTGCTCTTAGAAGCAGGAACGTGATTTCAAAGAGCGGATAGTAAAGACACAATTAGTCACATTTAAGAAAGAGGCACAATTAAACACATTTGTGGATGCAGAAACAATCTGGTGAAGACCCAATATGAATTTTGTAGACGTGCAGGCAGCTTCTTCTGGTTTTCGGATTCGACATACCTAAATCGGATTTCTTCCAAGTCAAATGGATATTCAATTATACCAGTAGTAGGCACTCTTACGCGAAGAATGTCCTGTTCTGTGGGGAGGTAGTTTGGTGCTGCAACTCGATCTATCTCCATTAGGTAGCTGTAAAATTGCACCATCAGTAGCTGAACTAATAATAAATACATATAGCAGATGAAATGATAAGGAAAAGGCGGATTCTAAATCTAGAAGTTACTATTTATTCCCGGATTAAAAAACGAAATGATAATTATTATGTGATGAAAATTTAACATAATGCAGTAAACTTACACATTCAAAGACAAAAATGTAGATGTTTTTAAATCTTTGTAGGCTACATAACTTTAACAAATTGGTGTACGTAAGCTATTACAATGACTTCGAAATTCGCTTAAAATAATTTTCAAACAAATATTTGTGAATCATTATTTAAAATCTTTAAATTGCCAAGAATTTATTCCTTACTCATTTAACAACGCTTAAAATGGTTCCACATTAAAAATTGTTCAATTTCAAGTGGCATACATTTTCACGATTAGAATTTTAAGTGTTCAAGAATCAACATGGAAGCCGTTAAATTTTAACATTTTCTAATACAGAACGCTTTAAATTGAAATTGTTCAACATCTGAAAATTCGAATTCAAAATGTTTAATTGCTGAATTTTAGGAATTTAAAGCTTATAATATATGAAATTTTTTCATTGGGAATGCTTCAATTTGAAATGTCATCGGCTAAAATGATTAAAATTCGCAATATTTTACTTTTTCGGTGCGATGATACCCGATTCCTAAGAAACCGGCACTTTTTTATCAACAACTTCGTCCAAATGAAATGAGATGTCGAATTTCAAATTTGAAAAATTAAATCAAAAGTACAATTACAAGAAAAATTGCAAAAATCATTTTTTTTTGTATTTCAAAAGTTTTGGAACTTACTAACGTACCTTGGTGAGTTGTTGAGAAAAAAATGGGTTTTAATTTAAAATTATTTATTCTTGTAATTTATTTATTTTTATACACATATTCAACTTCCAAATGGTTAAATTTAAAATTTGTCAATTTTTATGGTTAAAAAATTAAAATTTTGCATTCACATGTAATTGCGCAATTCGTGTGGACCGAAATTTCAAGTTATGTACCATACGGAAAACTGCCTTGCTAAAACATGGAAATAAAAAGAGCAAAATAAAAAATTATATATAAATACTCAAACAAATTTTGATTGCCTTCAAATTCCTGAAAAAAATCAATGCTGAAATAAAAAAACTTAATTGTTAGAGATGTTAGAAAATTCAATCCATAAAAAATATCATGAATTAGTTCATAAATAAACATAATAGTGTGTGCAAATACTGTAATCACTTTAAATGTGTTTGAGTTAAGTTAAGCTCAGCTGAGTTGACCTAAAAGAACTTAAATCATTATGCAATTGGACAATTGGAGATATCTCAAGAATGTAAGTTGTGTATCCAGAAAATTGTTTGAAATATTCAATGCGTCCAGCAATTAGCAATTTTAAAAGTTTGAACGCCCGGATTTATTTGGCGAATCAACACAATTACTCTCATCCTCTCATTTCAGCAATTAGAAGTTTTTAAAAATTAATTATTGTACAAATGTTAAAATTAAATGTAGAATTTACTAACCGACATAAGATTTTCGACTTTATAAGTTAACTTTAAATTGAAAGTTTACAAGTTAGTAAAAAAATGTAATGCAGGTTGAAAAACTTGATTTGACTTAAAAATGGTTGGTTAACGGTACGGCTCAATTTGGGTTTAAGATCAACTCAACTCAGCTTCACTTACAGTTAGTTTACAAAAAATGTTCAGCTTAACTCAGATCATTTTTATGCGCCCCAATAAATAAATAAACCAAAAGACAGAATTTTCTTTCGAATTTTTGAAGATGTTTCACTTATTTTGGTCTAGTCTACTGATACTTCTATCATACAATTATGGCGCTTGGAAACAATATTATCTTGAAAGATCATTCGACGATAATATAAAAATCTGGAATACATTAAAGAATCGAAAGAACATAAAATCGTAACTGCAAAATAAAATTAATGAAAACAGAAAGTAAAACTTTCAGGGCGATTTCACTTGACAGACAACAGCATTCCGTTTTCAAAGTTTTTCTTCGTTCTGAGTGAATCAACTTCAAAAATCATTGTCCCCTTTGAAATGCCAGGTGATTTAATATCCCAAAAAAGGATTAAGAATCAGATGTACTTACTATTTAGCCGAGTCTGTAAGTTGATACTCTCGTCTACGGTCATAACATTCTTGAATACCGGCATCTGCCCATAAATCCTTAATAGCTTCTACATATGGACTTTCAAATGCCGTTACTGTTTCGAAGTCTACAGCGCGAACAAGCTCTGCTTTTTCCTGTATTCGACAAAGCAATCAAAATTATCAATCAAATATACGAAAAGACTTTCAATTGGAATTACAAAGCAACATTGTATTGTGGACACTCACTATATTCGACGAATCCCCATACTGGATCTTCAGGAGATCCATGGCCCGAATCATAGATTGCATTGCCATGAAAATATTTTGATAGACCAATTTAATGAACCCTCTCTTATCTTCGTCCGAGTACCCAGAACCGTGTATAATTCTCATCTGTTTGATGAACGTGGATTTACCCGACTCACCAGTCCCTGAAATCAAAGTGTAAAAATTATAAATCTGCGTTTAGTACAGGTGAATTGATTTGTTCAATAAATACATTTCAAGTACAGAATAAATATTGCTTCGAATTAATTAATAGCTCCGTGATTTCTATTCATACTAGGCACAAAAGAACGATTAGAGTATATGGGCTATTATTGCTGGTAGATACAATTTTCAACTGAACAATAGTAACTACTAATCAGTTACATCCGACAAAATAGTGCATCAAGACAAGAAATGATTTCAGTGTTACTCTCAACTTAAAATAGTGCTAACCCTATATTTGAATAGTGGATCTTTCAGATTATTACATAATATTTTAATTTAATGTATAAAAGTTTAAATTGAAATTGCTATGTACTTGAGAATAAAGCAGTTAAAAATTCGAATGTTTGATTTATAATATCTAACTGCAAGATAATGTTAATTAAGATAGTGAAGGTATTTTTAACTCAACAGAAGAGAATTCAAATTAGCCACACGGAAATTATCTCAGGACATACGAGCAGTCATTTATTTCTTTGAATCACATATGATAAGCATGATGTCAAAAGAAAATATGTTTTGCGTACTTTATGAATTGCCGCTTTTAATCAGTAAGATACTTTCTCATATACGTATTTCATAAGGCTTTGCACGTAATTTGGTAAAATTTCAAAACCAATGACGTTTAATTTTTCTCTCGATTTTTCTGGTTGATAAGCGAAGGATATGTGGAATGAATGTAGGTCAAACTTATAAATAAAAAGGACATTATTTTGAAGATGAACGACGACTTTTCCTCAACTACGATATTAATTTTGAGAGTCACGTTTCAAATTTAAATTTAAAACCAAACAATTTGATTTTTGAACACTGAAAACTTAATATTGTTTCTTTAATTTTTAACTTTTACCGTTAAATTTGTTTAATATTGTTGAAGTGTCAAGGCTATTCTTATGAAATTTTTTTGAAACTATACGCTTTTTAATGCCTCAATTTGAAATTGTTCAATTTCAAGCCCTTTCGACTGTAAATGTTATAACTTCTCATTATTTGAACTGAAACTGATATAATTTTCATTATTTTCATTCATGTAAATTATAATTTCTGATATTTCTTAATTTGAATTCAATGACGGTCATATTTTAATTAAGTTAATACACGAACAACTTTAAAATGTTTTTTTTTTTTAATTCGAAATTGAATAACTTTCAAAATTGGGCAGGTTTTCAGTCATAAACTAAAAATGTTTTTAGTGTGGACAGGTCTTTATAGTTTATAAATTTGATTTTTTAGAAATACTTATTTTTATTTAAAGCTCATATTTGAAATAAATAATACCTGTACCTAATACTTGGTAAGTTCGAATTTTCTATACATTTGATGTAGAAATTAGGAAGATTTCCAGTTTAAATTTTAATTCAAATGTGATTAAACTCTTTTTTATGTTGAGCATTTTTTCTCAAGTGCACCCACCCAAAAAATCGGAATGAAACTTTGCCAAAGTCCAGTCCTATTGGATGGTAGTTTATAGGGGAAAATCTTGTCATTTTGACAAATATTTAACGAAGGGGAGAGGTGTATGAGATAAACAAAATGCTGGCCCCCATTTTTCCAAATCATCATTTCAGGCAGCTTTTACACAGTTTTCAGTGAACAGTGACTTGTGAACACGTTTTAACATCCAACTTTACTCTTCTCGAGGAAACTATTTCTTCACAATGCCAAAGAATTCTGACACATTTTTGTATGGTTAGTAATAAGCTTATTAAATTTAATAAAAAAAACATTACAAAACCAGTTTTCCAAATTACTTCAAATTTTGATACATATCAAAAATAAATAAAGAAGGACATGATTGTAATTATGTTGCACAAATAATTTTTAATTAAAAAAGACATTTTATTTCAGTTAAAGCATAACACATTTTTACATTCTTATCAGAAGAGGTAGTATTAAATTTGTGTAAAATTTGACCCCCCCCCCCCGTTTTTGTCATATGTCCACGTTTTGAGACCTTCTGCACCCAAAAAACAGGTTTGCGCGAATGTGCCTGCCTGTGTGTATTAATATAGGTACTTACGTACGTATGTATGTATGTATGTACATTTTTAGTCTGTCAGTACGATAACTTTCGAAAGAATGGACAGATTTGATTGGGCTTTTTATACTCTTCAAGTGTCATAAAATGAAGATTAAGTTCGTTAGCCAGCCATTTTGGATAAAAATTTAAAAAATGAGCGCATTTTTAAAATTTTTGAGACCACTTTAGTCAAAAAGACTAACAATTTATCCCTATGACTTTTTTGATAAAACAAAAACTACTGGAGTTATAGTATTTACAAAATTGAAAAAAAAAAAAAAAAAAAAAAAAACGAAAATGAACATTTTAAGCCAGAAAACGCACGATATGAAAAAAAAAGACAGAAGGAGAAAAACGTTGTTTTTGAACATTCTACAATATTGTCATAACAAATTTTTGAAAAATAAAAAATTCAAATTTTGATCGCACAAAAAAATAATGAAAAATTAAAAATTCCATTTTTCAGTCAAACTATGCAAGATATATGAAAAAAGATTAGGAAACAAAAATTGTGCATATAAAAAAGATCTACTTTGTTATTGATCACTTTTTGATATCATGCGTATTTTTTGTTTTATTCGTAAAGAATAGCATTAAAAATAGAAAAATTAAATCTTTGAAAAAACGACGCATGTACGTAAAAAGATGAATAGACAAAAAGTGTGCATTCAAAAAAGATGTACAAATTTTTTAGCAATTACTTTTTGATAGGATGCGTAGTTTGTGTTTTAATCTTAGAAAATAAAATTAAAAATAAAAGAATTAAATTTTTGGAGAAACGACATAAGTTATGAAAAAAATTAATAGACAAAAGTTGCTCACACAAAAAGCGCTACAAAAATAAAAAAATTAAATTTTTGGAAAACCACACAAGAGGCTAAAAAAAGTTTAAAGACAAAAGTTGTTTAACCAAAAATAATCTACAAATTCGTTATAAAAATTTTCTTAGAACCACTTTGCGCTAGGATGCGTATTTTTGGTTCAAATAGTAAAATATAACATTAAAAATAAACAAATGAAATATACGGAAAAATTACACAACTTGCAATAAAATGCTCAATAACAAAATTGTTTTTTCTTATAAAATACGCTCTTTGTTTAATTATAAAAAGAGGACAATGCAAGTACGTTAGTTGCAATACCAATGCATATTATGAATTTTAATAATATAAATTTATTAAAATGATACATTTTTCAGGGTAGTTGAGGATATAAATACAATGCAAAATAAGAAAAAAAATATTAAAGTTATCATGATAAATAAAATTTGTACTTTATTTTGCAATATCTGAATTAGCAACCCCAGGCTGAGGTAACGAAATTTGTATGGTCGATGAAAATTATATTGATATAAGTTGATGTACACATTTTGTCAGGAATTGAGTTTTTTCGAAAGAACTTTTTTCTGGTGCACTTTATGTAAAATTTTGTTTTCGTGATAATAAAAATACGTCAAATTCTCCGTAAAACTGAATTAAATTAATTTCAATGAGATTAAATTTCACAATATTAATTTAAAAAAAAGAAACTTTAATCGATTAAAATTGAAAATAATTTCTTTTAGTTTTACAGGGAATTGTACGTATTTTTATTATCAGAAACACAACCTTCTACATGAAGTGTACCAGAAAAAAAGTTATTTGATACTTCGAAAAAACTCAATGCCTGACAAAATTGCATGAAAACGGGTATTTTTCAGGACGCCATACCGTTGGACGTATGAGAGAAAGAACATGTTTTTAATTAGATTGGCTGGAAATTAACTGTGCTTCAGCTTATATACGTACAATTTAATTTACGATGCACATGAAATGAGCTAAATTAAAAAAAACTAAAACTAAAAACATTTTCAGACAAATTTTTCACTAAAAAATAATTTGCGTATTTCCCAAACTATAAGAGATAGAACATTCAATTTTTGTTTTGTTTTACGGAATATGTTACACACTTACATTCTTTTTTAATCTCATTCAGACAGTGGATAAAAATGAAAAATGTCCAAAACACTGATTAAAACAGAATCTATGCACCTATTTCGAATAATTTTAATAGGTTTAAGATGTTTTAAAGTTTGAACAAAATAGTTGAATTTCCGACCAAAAAAGATGACTTTCAAACAAAATAGTTGAATTTTCAAAAAAAATATATGAAGTTTCACCCAAATAGTAGAACTTTGACCCAAACGAGATGAATTCTGAACCCAAAATATAATAGTAGACTTTTCAAATATAAAAAATTAACTTTCAACCAAAAAAGATCGAAGAGCCAGACGATATTTATTACAAAAGTAAAAACAAAGCTGAAAAATTTTCAGTTTTCAAAAAACTTCCCGGCTTTTTCCCAGTGCTCAACATTCCAGGCTAATTCCCGGTTAGTGACCACCCTGTTATGGAAAACTGTAAAGGGCGGGAATAATTCTATCGAAACTGTAATAAAAATTAACAGATTCAACTATTTTACTATTTTACTCGAATTTATAAACTATTTGAAAGATTATTGAATTTTGAGGTGAGATAACTAGTCAGCATCTTTAAATCTTCCACAGATTCTTCCAACCAACAGTCTTTTCCATTAAAATTTTGTAATCCGCATGTCAGGAAGAAGGAGAGTGCACGCGCGTGCAATTGGACAGAAGCGAAAAGCAAAGAATGCGAGTGCGTTCGTACATTTTCGTGAAATTTCGCGCTTTTCCGTGACGACGGTATCACTATACATATGCTAGCCGTCTATCCTCGACATGAGACTCGAGGGTGGATAGTGAGCTGGGAGCATAGCGAGATTCAGTCACGAGTGGGTGTTAGTTGAAAAAGGGTGAGGGAGTGTGCGCAGGTGATACGTCGCTTCGCGTCGCCACCGTCGGCACTCAAAGCATGAATGAAAGTAGTTGCGCTGACTGGCCTAGCGCCGCCGTGCCACGCGCGATTCCGCGAATCCTCCTCGATACTTTTGCACGCGCGAGCGCCATGGCCGCCGCATCCACACCCCGCCATCTTACCACCCCACCCTCCTCACAAACTCTAGTCAACCCCCACCAATTTACGATCCCAGGGTGACTGACTATATCTATACATCTACTTCCACTACGATCGCGGCTGACTGCACACTTTGCGGATCCGGAAACACGAGGGTAAATGAGAGTTCGCTCGGAAAAGCCGTCGGACCCTTTTTGCTCGCGAGTTTTTCTTTTCTTTTTCCCTGAGGTAACCCTTTCTCCCCTTGTTTCCTTTCGACACTTGCGATCTATCGGGACTTTCAAGCTCAAAGCGTAGTTTACGCCGCGGCATGGCGAGAGAAGTTATAATGAAATTTAGTTTGGGTTAATCCCACGAACAGCTGACTTTTTGCGAAATTTTCGGTACATGAATAGATCAGACTTTTAGAAATATAATAGAATATGTTGAATTTTTAAGTTAACAGATTAGCTGAAAATTTTACGAAATTTCCGACTTTTTAGCCATTAGCCATTCTTCAAACTTTTTTATTGCAAATGACTACTTAATTTATTTAAATCAAGCCAAAATATTCACGATTAACAATTATTTAATTGAGAGCAAATTTGTTTGTAATTTTCACCGTTTACCATTTTTACTAATGCAGAGGATACCACTAACAAAATGGTGAAAGTGTGATTTATTTTTACATCATGCAGATCCTATTACAAATATGTTATACTATTCTCATTTTTCATTTTTTGATTATTTAAATGAAAAAATGTTATATCCTTCTCCTTATGCAATGTTTTGTAAACAAAGACAAACTAATGATTACTCTTATTCAAAAATATGTATATAATAATAATAGAAAATGTATTTTACCTATACAATTTTACATAAAAAGGAGAACTAATTTACTTAAGGTTCTATCGACCTTAAGCAAAACAATCTCATCAAGACACTCGCGCTTCGCGCTCGATATATGGTTTAAAACTCCTGTAAACCTCGCGCTCCACGCTCGTTTCTGTTCATCGTATAATAGAAACCCAAAGTTTGAGCG
>JAABKJ010001704.1:0-24519 GCA_011634705.1 Andricus grossulariae
TCGAAAATCATGTCCGAGTTAAGAAGTGATTCGTCGTACGGTGGAGAGTCATTGTTGTAACGTCAGTCCCACCAAAAATTCTGGGGGGAGGGGAAGGGGAAAGGAAAGGAAACCGAGATTTGCAATTGGTTGACGTTTTATGCTGAGAAGGTCACCAGTCTCCAGCAGCGTTGTAATAGATAGAAGTTCAAACGTTCCCATCTGCCAATTTCTGGCCTAGTTCTAGGCAGGGAACCAAAAACTCTTTTTTATTCATTAATTTTTTTTTATTATTATAACAAAATTAGGTGGAAAACATTAAATTACTCCCTTTCTTAATAATTGATTTTTTAATTAATTCTATTCAAAGTACCAAAATCAATTGACAAATATAAATTGATATAATCTACTCATCTGGCAAAGTATACTCCAAAATTTTCTATTTTCTCTCCGATTTTCAGGTCACACTGTTGCAAATAAGTTTCATGAAATATAAAACGGAATCGCTTGATCAATATGAAGTTGAAGAAATCTGCCGTCAGATTTATTGTTCAAATAATTATTTATTGTAATTCCTGTATCTATTTCTGGGTCTTTCCAGCTTGTTCCTAACTTACTTTGTTTTATATTTTTTTTCCATTTGACTTAATGGTCTATTTTGTAAACTGGATGACCTTTCACTATATTTTCATCTAAACGTTCAGTAGTCTTATATTGCTCAACTTCTATTATTATTCTGGATTTCTTAATGGTGTTATCATGTTTGATTTTTCATTTATTTATTTAATCAGCATAAGTAACGATTGCTAATCTTGGTATTGTTGATATGATATTAGGATCTCTTCCTCAAGTCATCTCAAAAGGTGATGTTTAAGGATCTCTTAATGCATATAAAATGTGTTTGTTTCCTAGTTTTGTTTCTGGTAAGGGACAAAAAATGTCTAACGCGATTTTGTCGTAATGGTTAGTAGGTATTCCTGGATTGTGCATCATTAGTGAATCTTGTTGTCTTTCACAATTGGCAGATGAGGTATGCTTTTACATACTTATTAATTTCATCCTCCATATTCTTCCATACGTCAATTTCACTTGCTTTTTTAACTGTATGCTTCTCACCATGGTGATTGGAGTGAGCTTCTTTAATGAAGATTTTCCTTTCTTCTTCAGTTAGATCTCTAGTTTTATTGAATTATTCACGGAATCCTATTTCGGGGTAAAATTATACAGGTATTGTAATATCTCTATAACAGGTTTTCTTTCTAAAGGTGTGAAAGTCGGATCTCAAAAAAGTAATCTTACTATTGTTTTCCTTTGTTTTTAAGCTTTGTTATCAATAATAGCGAGTAAAATATCCATTTTCTTCGTAATGAGTAGACATACGAGATTTTTAGACTTCTTTAAATAATTTGATTTCTGCGTTTGGTTTACTCTTAATTATATTCTTTGTTTTAGGGTTTTTATTGTAGATCCATCAACTCTGCATCCACCCGTGGTTTAGCCCTTGAGCCTGACGTATCGTTCTGATTATTCACGGCCTTATTCACTTCGAGGGGGACGCGTGATAAAGGTTCAAACATGATTGGAGGACAGATTTTGCAAACGTTACTATCGCTTTAGGAGTTATATTCAAATGCAATGTTTGAATGCTCGCCCTTAACAGTTTGAGTTTAAATCGTAGTTCTTACTCTTCGCACACGATTTATATACAACACTGATGAGTAGATTCACCGGTAACTCACGGAAGGATCTCGCTTTCGTAACAATATGATATAGCCGGTAGTATTTGCATTAGCTATATACAGCTACCATTTATCGATGTCTCTTATCATCCATCGACGGTGCGTGAAATGAAAATCATAATTAAAACAAATCAGCCTAAATAAAGTTATAAAAATATCTTTGAATCGAGCCTAGGGACATCGAGTGGTTCCTAAAGTGCTAGATATCCATTTATTTTATGTTCACGATTAACTTTTGTCCATTGCAAAATCGGCAGCGTCACAACACATAGGCTTGAATAAATGAAACTGCAAATTCTGTAGCAAGTTTTATTAGTTTTATTATTTAAAATTCAAAATTCATCCATTTCTATTTGTTCTTACAAAATCAGGTTCGCAGGGCGACAAACCTCCTGCACTTCCTCCTAAGAAGAGGTGGCAGTCTTCTTCAGACCGATCTTCTTCGAGTGAAACAAGCACACAAGCTATGTGCGGTAAGTGACTTTTTTTTGCAGTTACTTCTTACAGATTTGTTACACAGCAAAACAAAACTCGTTCCACTTACCTAAATAAGTAACTTCAATTTCTCTAAAAGTTACTATAATTTGTGCACCGCAGTCACTTAATTATGAAAAGTTACCATAAATGTTCATCTCTCTTGTTTAAAATTCGAATTTTTAGTTTGAAAATTCATCTCTTTGGCTTTTTATTTACATATATATTCCCGGACGAGCCGTGGCCATAAGTGTTATTTACCGCAGTTTGACTGATAGCCAGTGTCATTTTTGGCAATAATCCTGAGAACTTTTGAACAAAACCAAAATTAAATGGCAGAATCAGACATTTTCGGAACTTAATTTGGATATAAAATTTATCTATATAGAAAAATGGAATAATCATGTTGGTCATCTGTTCATGTTATTCGCTTGAATTACAGCTCAGATTTTAAAAATTACAGCGTGTTAATTTCAGTGTTTTGAACAAGTTTCCTGCGTTACAACACTAGCTGAAGTTAATTCGAGGAACATAAGAATTTCTGAGTGATCACCGCTGTCGAGGCCGACACACAGGAAAAATTGGGGGTAAAAGTGTTGCAGGCAAAGATTATTTGTGGGTAGAGTCAGCTAGGATACAGGGTAACGTCGAGCTGGATAATCGATAAATGTGTGAAGCGAATTAATCGCCAAAATGCCGACTTAGCACACTATGACAACTCTCGACATCAGGTTGCTCGCGCGACTCAGCAAATAATTTTAAACTTGGGCTGTAAAGTTCTCCCGCACGCCGCATATTCATCAGACTTGGCCCCATCCGATTATCACCTTTTTCAGTCTATGAAGCACGCTTTTGCAGATAGGCGATTCTAAACTCTGGACGATGTTCGAAAATTCATCAATGACTTTATCAGCTCGAAGACTCCAAGTTTCTTTAGCGATGGCATCCGTAAGTTACCTGATAATTGGCGCACGGTCATCGATAACAATAGACAATATTTCAAGGATTGATCTAATATTTTTATACCGAATTTTTATACCGAATCTTTCCAGCTCTACGAAATTGAATCTACTGCCTGCGTGGTTTGAGAGAGAGGGGTGTTAGAATGACAATCCATAGCCTGAGGACCATTTCGAAGATCACAGTCGCAAGCAAATCGACTTTTGCGAAACAATGTCATTTTTTTTAAGTTTAAGAAGAGAAAATATCCACCGAACATTTTCAGCTGTATAGAATTTAGCTATACCGTGTGGGTGGGTTGACGGGGGGCCAGAATGACAAGCCATGATCTAAGGACCACCTCGAAAAATCAGAGTGCTAAAAAAATGATTATTTCGCTATTTTTCTCCATTTCGGCAAGGTAAAAAGGATAAATTTTTCTTGAATCTTTACAGCTGTATATAATTTAGTGCTACTTTATAGATGTAAATCTGACTGCATGAGTAGGTTGGAGGGGATGAGGGAATGACTACTCCTTGCTTAGCCAGGGGATAGTCATTCTAAAACCCCAAAAAAATATGATTTTTTACCACCTCAAAAAATCGGAAAAGCAGTCAGTTCGATCATTTCCGAAAATCGTCCCTTTACCCAAGAATAAGAAGGGTGGATATTCCTTCAAGTGTTTTACCTTCATAGAAACGAATTTTACTACGTGGTTTTTATTTCGAAAAGTTTTTGGTAGAAATTTGTAAAAATTTTACTTCGTAATTTTTCCAGTCATTGTTTTACATTCAATTTATATCTCCTTCTTTTAGCGTTGATAGATAGACTTCACGCCATACTCATGATTCATTGTTTTTTTTTAAACAAAATTTCAAAGTCCGGAAAATCTAAATCTCAGATAATTACTCAAACACTGTACTTTTGTCCACAAATATGTTTTCCCATAATAATGCTATATAGTTGCGGTGCCTAAGTTTTCAACAAAGCTTGTGCCGAAAAGCGCGGTCCTATTTGAAATCAACAAATACTGTGAATAGTCATACTGTGAATCCATATTTTAGGTTAATTTAGAAACCATTTTTTCATTACGAGTTTCTTTTCAGCAAAAAGGGTTCCTTTATTTGCAGCTCCTTTGGAACCGAAAATTGTTTCTCATAGAAACCCCAGTTTTTTCTGTGAAAAATTTCAATAAAGAGCGCAACCATCAATCGAAAATATAGAAGGTAGAAATAAACAATGATGATTTGTTCTAACAATTACCTTTGTTAAATTGCATTAATTATAAATACATACTGAGTGAAAAATAGACGGAAAGTGAAGACATTCAGTAAAAACCACGAATTTCTAGCATTATTGAATAAGAATATTATTAAACATTAGAGGTACGCAAAAGCTTTACAAAAAGAAACCAGACGGGTCGGTTTTTAAGCTTGCAATTCGACCAGAAAACCCAAAGACACGATCCAAGACCAAAATAAGAGTACAAATCGCCTCGTCAAAAAAAAAACAATTTATAATGTACCTTACTATATTTAGTGCTTTTGTCAAAATTGTATTCGCTAAACACACGTGCATATTATCGATAGAGAAGGACGTTCAGTGACAGTTAATCGGGAAGTTTATAATCTTGTAGAACAGCACGAAAAATCTGCGTAAAAGTTTTCTATAAAATATCGCGATGTGCTGTATTATTCTGCTTATTACAGTTTCTAATCGTTTAGGACTGAACAGAACATTTTTAGGACTGCGCAGAGTAGTTCGATTATACTTTGCAGTTTGTTTTTGAATATGCATAGTGTCCCGCAGTAATATTTGTCACACCCCAAAATTGAGCTGTTCAATAGGCACTATTGAATTTGACTGCGCAGCTGCATTCACTCTGGGACGATACCGCGCATTTATGAGTTATGCTCGCTTAAAAACTGTGCTAATTCCAGACACTATGAAATTTAACTGCGAAGCTGCATGCATTGTAGAGGACCACGACGCAGATATATAAGGGGCAGAATAATACCGCGGAGCGCTATGTATAGTGGGAAGATATTGCGCAGCATTTAGTATAATAGAACTGCACTGCACAGTCTTCAGAATTTTCTGAGCAGTGCTACGCGATTAAAAACTGCATTACGCCGTTTGGAGGTTTTGAAATTAAATAAAACAGGTGTTAAGACAGTATAATGCATATAAAGAAATAATGTATGATGTTTGAACAACAAAATCTATTTTCTAAAAAACAGGGTTTTCGGGTGTGGTTCAAAATAGGCAAAAGCTACAGCCTTTCGTCTTGAGAAAAACAAACACAATTCCATTTCTTATAAGAATATATGATTCTAGCATTAAAATTGGTTTAAAACGAATCCAGGGGTGAAAGACGTTTAGAGAAGAACATTAATACGCAGCAGTAGAAAGCGGTTTCTTGATAACAAACACATTTACAACTTATGATAGATCAAAAGACGATTGTGTACATAAAAAAATGTGACTCTATTTTTTGTTGCAGAACTAGGTTCACACTCTAGGTCTTTTCCTATTAGCGAACCTATTCCTGATGTTCCTCGTTGTGGACCTTCTTTTTCTTCTTCTCATGCTATACCGGGTTCTTCTGCTGTGTCTCGACCACCTGCTGACTCCACTCTTCGTGCCAGGTCCAAGTCTCCTTCTGCCAGACCTCATTCTTCCGACGGGTCTGCAACACCTGCTGAGCCTTCTCTTTGTGTTAGGTTCACGTGTCCTGGTCTTGAGCAAACTTTTTCTAGCGTACTTGGATATAAATTTGATCAGCTCAGACTTATCCGACTTATTCCTCACACGCATCCGAACCGGATATTTGAACTTCGAAGATACGTTTTTCCTCCCGACAAACCAATTCGATTGTTAAGCCATTATTTTGACCTATTACCCGTTCCAACCGACGAAAAAATTGTATTATCAACGTCCAATGGTGAAGTATCTGCAATATTAGTCAAATCGGGGAGAAACCAGGTTTTCCGAGGACTATTTACATCTGATTCGTTGGGGCCAAGAAGGGCGAAAATAAACATGGACAGCGGTGAGGTTAAAGAAATGACCACAGAAGAAATCGCGGAATATCAATTAGGGAAAAGAACCACAATCAGAAAATGTTTCAGAGTATTTCTTGTGTGAACCACAACTGTGCACACCATTAAAAAAAAATCGTCTCGTCCTTTGTGTTTCGCCCTCGTTATTGCATAGATCTTTCAAATGAGATAAAATGACAGTGAATTTCTTTTGGCCGCATTTATTTTTCATCGCCAATTGTGTGTAAGTATCAATTGAAAATTTTTCAAATGTCAAGTTCACTTGCCAACTTTTTGAAATATGAAATCATTTGGTTTTCCAAAGTCCAATCCAATCGGTCAATTCTTTCGAAAGTGATCTTGCTAATAGACTGAAAATCTACAGACACACACGAGGACGGATGTATATATTCGCAAAAACCTGTTTTTTGGGTTTGTAAGTTCTAAAAACGTTGAAATTTAACGAAAGCGAGAAGAGGGGGCGCCAACTTTCATACATATCTAATCCCTTCTCTGATAAGAATGTAATTAAGATGTTTTGAAATGAGTATCTGTATTCTGATATATTATAAAAATATGAAGTAAAAATTTATCAATGTTTCAATGAAAATAATTTGTTATTTAATTTTATTTGTTCTTACTTAGTGAACATAAATTTCTCATTAACTTAAGGATTATCTAATCAAATATTGGCTATTATGTGTATAATAAAAGATCACTTTTTATTTAAAATGCCTCTTTTCCAATTATATATTTATTTTGGGTATTTGTGATGTTTTGAAGTAAGTATATGCATTCAATATTGAAAATTATATGTACATTATGTGTACAATAGGAAAATGCAAATATTTATCATATTTTACTTAAATATGAGAGTAATTCGAAAAGTCTACGTTGAATATTTGCTTTTTTCTATTCGTGCACGCTTCAAGGAATTGAATGGAAGAAATTAAAACTTTCCTAATTTTCGACATTATTTACGGTAATTCGAGAACCAGTAAATATTTCGTTATGTTCTTGGTTTCGTCTCAGAGGTTCATACGGTTATTTAGACTGGCCGTCCTTCTTCTTACGCAAAATAATATAGTTTTTATCCAATATATCACACAAAAATTGAACGATTTTAAAGGAAAATTCGTCTCTTTGGCGTGAAACTGCAACTCTTTTGTTGAAAAACTTACTGAAATCACAAAAATTGTTTAAAATCATTGAGGATCCCTTTTGTCTCAAACGATCTAAAAGATATCAAATAATTTTCTCCGATTTCAAATGTTAAAAACTTTATTACTTGGCTGAAAGTTTAATTATTTTGATAATGACACCCTACGTGCCAGGTCCAGGTATCCTTCTGCCAGACCTCATTCTTCTGACGGGTTTGCAACACGGCCATAAAAGTTGTCTGATAGCTTAGCAATTGTTTAAAAATTTATTTAATTCATCAGAAACAAATCTTATGAACATATGCCTGAAGCAGGTATTTGTGATGTAATATATTAATTTTTTTTACGAAATTAAAGAAAAATTAAACCAAAATGTCACTCGCTTAACAGATTTAGTCATACAATAACCATCGATAATTGCTTGAAAAAGTTAAAATTTTTATAAGTCGAACACCTCAAAGGAATCTAGTGAAAAATATATACGTCTACCATCTTCAATCATCTAAATTTAAAAATCAACAAACTTTAGAAAATAAATTAGTTGATGAAAATTTGAGTTAGAAAAATTGAAAACTGAATCATTTTTTGAAAACTGGAAAGGAGCGACAATACAATAAAGTTCAATTGCAAAAAAGTTTGTGAAAGTTCAAGTTTTTTAGCGAGATTTAAATTTTTTTGCAAGATTTAATTTTTTTTTGCAAGATATATTGAAAAAGTTTGAATTGTACTTACACAATATTGCAGAAAGAACGAGCAGAAAGGGTCTGATCTCACAGAGGCGCACTGTTTCTTACGGAATGAAGAATTGCGGTTCACATAACAAATACTCTGAAACCCGTTTTGTTTTTGGCTATGAGTACCTACTGGACATTCCGCGATTTATTATGTGGTAATTTCTTCAACCTCACCTCTGTCTATGTTTATCTTCCCCCTTTTTGCCTTGGCAAATCATATTTCAATATTTCATGAAAAATCTGATTTCTGCTTTGCAATTTGCCAAGTATTGCTTGAACGTCACTATTAAGCGTATATAAAAGAATTTTTTCTTCGGTTGGAATGGGTACAATGTCATGATTTTCATTTCTCAATCTAATTTTTTTGTCGGGAGGAAAAACGTTCCTTCGAAGTTCGAATGTCTGGTTCGGATTTGTATGAGGAATAAGCCGAATAAATTTGAGTTTATCAAATTTATATCCAACTACGCAAGAAGAAGTTTGCTTGAGAGCAGGAAACGTGAACATAACACGAAGAGAAGGCTTTGCAGGTTTTGCAAACCTGGCATAAGAATGAGGTCTGGCAGAAGGAGACCTGGACCTGGCACGAAGAGTGCCATTGTCAAAATAATTGAACATCCAGCCAAGTAATGAAGTTTTTTACTTTTGAAATAGGATGAAATTATTTGATATATCTTTGAACGTTTGAGACAAAAGGGATCCTTAATGGGTTTCAACCATTTTTTTGAATTCAATAGTTTTCAACAAAAGAGTTGCAGCTTCACGACAAAAAGACGAATTTTACTTGGAAAAGTTATATTCCTTTGTGATATATGGAATAAAAACTATATTATTTTACGTAAGAAGAGGGGCGGCGAATCTAAAAAATCCTCTGAACCCCTCAGACGAAACCAAGAACATAACGAAATATTTCCCGAATCCTCCGAACGAAGAAGCAATTTTAGAACAAATTTCAATCATATTATGCATTTTTTAGGCAAAAAATTTCGTTCTTGATGGTATTAGCATTCTGCTATTTATTAATAGCTCTGTGCTATCGATCGATAGCATGTGATAATGATCCACTATATTTTGTTCACAAATGTATATGAGGACAAAAATTTGACTATAAAATCATTAATATCAATAAAAACAGTGGATACTTATCAAGGTTAAAAAAAAAGTTTGAAACCTAGTTAATAACTGTATGTTACTTTGAATAAACCATGTTTTTACCTTTATAAAAAGTCGAAAAATGCATTTCTTAATCAAGTGTTTTTAAACCATTATCAATCATTAGCAATCGATAGCACAGAGTTATCACTAAATAACAAGCGGCAAGAATTGCAACTTTTTTTGTTTTGAAAATAACCGAAATTATACAAAATTTGTTAAACAATTGTTTTCAACAATGAAATTATTTGATTGTCATCTGCGCTCTCTGAAAGTTCAGAAATTAGTTATTTACAATTCATTATGTGTCATTATCACTATGAGAATATAAATTTGTCCTCAGGTATATATTTAAAAATATTGGCAACTTTCAAGTTTTGCGATTAATACATTAATGTTATGTACTAAAAACAAATTTTTTTTCTTAAACATAAAAATCATAATTAGCACAGAAACTCGCAAAACCCAATTTTTTAAGTATTGAGTTTTTTCGGGACCTACAAAAGAGACTTATGGAAGTGATAATTAAAAATATTTTTTTCATATTCGGTAGTTAGTTTTGAAGAGAAATGTTGAGCTTCAACTCGATTCACGCATACTGGTGATTCTAAATAAAATTTAGAAAAACGTCTTTTTACATTCTCATCCTGATGAGAAGGCAATGGTCTAATGTAAAATTTTAATCAGTCGTTTTTCTTCAAGTCTCCAGGTTGTGAGACCGCCTGACTCACAAAAAACGATTTTTACGAAGGTGTCTGTCTGTCGATCTGTCTGCCTGTAGTAGGTCGTAGGCACGATAACTTTCGAAAAAATGAATAGATTGGATTGAGATTTGGCACACTATTTTAAGGCCTGAAATGTACGAACGAATTTGTTAGTCAGCTATTTTTGATGAGAATTCAAAAAGTGAGAGCATTTTCAAAATTATTTGAAATACTTTTTTTCAATTTGAAAATTTTATGTACTGCTGTTTGCAGTACGCGGAAATTTGAACAATTTATCTTCACGACCTTTTTCAATAGAAAAAAAATTATCATGCAGAGTTACAGCATTTTCAAAATCCCAAAAAACAAACGAAAATGAACGTTTCAAGCCAAAAAAACGTACGATATGAAAAAGTCCTGAAAAGAAGAACGTTGTTTTTCATAAACCCTAGAAGATAATTATAACAATGTTTTGAAAAATTAAAAATTCTGATTCGCCAACCAAATTATAGGAAATATAAAAAAGACTGATGTGTTCTGTATACATATAAAAGTAACTATTGTGATTATATAATATATTAGAAAATTATATAAGTACATATCAAAATATCGAGCGCGAGTATTTTTATGAGACTGTGTTCCTTGAGGCCGATAGAGCCCTGAGTAAATTAATCTCCTTTTGAAATAAAATCAAAATGAATTCAATAATCTGTTTATAAATAGATGTTTTCCGACAGTTTTTTAATATTTACAACTCTTCATATATGCATTACATCGTAAATTGAACCGCTGGTCATAGAAATTTCGAATCTTGACGAAAAATTCTTTAAAAATGTTGAAAATGCTCTAACGTTCTGAATTTTGATCCAAAATAGATGGATCACGAACTAAGCCTTCAGTTTACGACACTAAAAGAGTATACAAAAGGTCCATCTAATAAATTGAATCTTTTAAGCGTTCTCATGCTCACAGACAGGCATTTGACAAAAACTGAATATAATACCTTCTCTGGTGAGAATGTAAAAAATTTAATCTTATTTTTTTGTTGCAGAATTAGCTTCACAGTTCAAGTGCTTTCCTAAGAGCTAACCTAATCCTGACGTTTCTCGTTGCGGACCTTCTTCTTCTCCTCCTGCCAGACATTCTCCATGCACAGCCCTTTCTCTTGCCATACTTCATTCTTCTTCCGGGTCTCCGCCACCTGCCGAGCCATCTCTTTGTGTCAGTTTCAAGTTTAAATCCTCAAGATGATTAAACGGCTAGTTAAATCTAAAAAAAAGTCTATCGCGGCTAGTTAAAAAAAATTAATTTGTTATTTGATTCGAAAATCACTAAAAATCATACTTCTTTGTATTTGGGCTGCCTATATTTGCTCTATTTATTCGAATTCATTTACCATTCGATTCATTCATATACTAATTTCGTCGTTAGGCTAAGAAAAACCATTCGTAATTAATATAGACTTATAACGATTTATCATAACCCAAAACCAAACGACAACAACATTTATAAAAAATTATTGCACACAAATTTTAAGAATAATATCTTCACAAAAAAAAAAAAAAAGAAAATGATTAATTTAATCAGAATTGTAATAAAGAATAATGACAATATTTTAATGATAAAATTATCTTTGGGAGTTATCGTGACATTGATTGAAAGTTGACTTCAGGGAATGATGCTTTTGTCTCAAGATAACTCATTTTTCTCTGAGCAATTTTTAAGACATTATGCCGTTCAAAAATATAGCAGATGAAATCGATTTTTCTAATTCTTTTTGAATATGTTGTAGAATTAGTATTATTTTTCTATAGCCTTGAATGAAACATTATAGTAGACACTATAACAGTTTCCTATGTAGAAAACCAGCTTTTCTTAAGACGTAAAAGACTTCATAAATGGTGAAATTAGTTTTAAAGAAATAAGTAACCAAATATTTTTTGCTGAAACTGACTCTTATCAAACGTATATATCTCAGAAGGACAACTATGACGCTTTTAATGTTAGAAATAACAAATATAGTACAGATTGTATGAACTGATTAAGTACTGGAATATTCATTACTCACATTGTTAACTGAATTCTGAACAAAAAAAAACATTAATCAGTCATTATTCTAATTGGAAAAGATGATGATTGTCTGTACTCTAGTTTCGCTAGTAGCCATCATCCTCAATTCTATTGCTAAATATAATAATATACCTATAATTTAAGGTCAATTTTTTAAGTCTTACACAAATCCGAATTTTTACGATGTAATATGTACGGAGCAATTTTACACGTACCCAACTGTGTACATTCCTGTCCTCATCGACCCATTTGTTCACGTCTAAATTTCGACGTGTACAGATGGGGAATTTTCAACTCTGCACGTTCACAGATGAGATATTATCAGCTCTGTACGTGTCAATTAATGCTATCAGATTTTTCACTCAAAAGTCCACGTTTAAAGCTCCTCTTCTCCTATTTTCAGTCAAAAATGTGTTTTTGTTTTCAATTAGGATTTCTAGTTTACTACAAATTTATCTTGTTCATTTGAAAATAACTATATTGGACAATCGGACAATATATATTTGGACAATTCCAAAATTAAACCAGTTCGTTAAAAATTCATATATTTTATTTGATGTCATCCAGATTCATCCAATGTAATCCAAAGAAATCTTAAGTAATCTTAGTCCATCCTAATTTATTGCCGAAGATTCTTGTTTTCGCATTTTTGTGCGTAACAACGAACTTCTAAAAAAAAAAGCGTTGAGCTTGGTAATTTTATGCTGTATTATTCAAAGTACACGCAGTCAAGAAACTTTAAACAAATATGGTGCGATAACAATCAACGAAATGTTTACTGACACCAAAGTAAAAATGATATGTTATCTTAGCTATATTCCTTGACTATTACGTGATTTTTTCATATATCGAAGTTTACCTATTAAAAACAGAAATTTCTTCAAGAGACACACTAAGGACTTACATGCTTCCTTCGCGCATGCGCATATATAACCTATTTACGAAACGTGGCTGTTTCGGCTCCCATGGTAAGAATTTCCACGTGTGAGTATGCTCATAGTCATCCGATATTCCGAAATTCTTAGTCATCATCCAGAAAATCTTTCTAATACCAAGAGGAAAAATGAATATCGCCAGCTACATTCTAATTCTTAGATTTGCGGTTCATCTGGATTTTGTTGGTAAGTTTAATTACGGTGACCATAATTATAATTTTTATATGTATATCTACTTTCTGAGGCTTGTGACTATTGTCCTACGATGTCTTTAGCCTGCTGCAAGTTTTTGAAAATAGAATTTTTGAATTTTTGAATATAAAAAACTTTCGGTTATAGTGAAATATAATTGGTTTTTTAGGAAATTCATTGCTACATAAAGAATATATGTATATGGAACTTATGTTTTGATATTTATTCTTCTATCCTCTGCACACGAGGAGACCCATATGGCTTTAATGTTTTCTCACTGCGCTGTTATCTTTCCGTTTGGTGATTAACTTCTCGCTTTTAAAATTAAAAAGAGCACTTTAATGAGAATAGCTCGGTGTTCAAAAAAATGGAACAAATAAATACTTGTTATTGTTATTGGGAATGTATAGGAAGTAATTGCCATGCAATAAATTTTCTTTTTGATCAAACAATTCTCCTTGTATTGGGTCCGGAAAATATCACAAAATTCGAAATAGCACTTTTACGCAAATTTTACTTAAAATTTCCATAAATTTCGTATCTAGTTGTCTTCAAGATTTCGATTTGGTATTTGATGTAAAAATTACATTATATACTATGGCGACCATCAAAATTTGCATTCAGTGGTTTAGGCAGCGAGGGAAAAAATAGTTTTAGAAAGTGATAATATTCATGAAATAATTGGTGAATCAACTAACTAGGGTTGCAAAAGTTTCAGGGAGTAACTAACAAGGCAACCTAGATAGGTGTCCGCCTTCGATTTTCTTTATTTTGACATATGTTGTAGTACTTAAAAAACTCAACAAAATATTTCAAAGAGTAGTAAATTCAGGCCGAAAAATTTAGAAAGAATATATGTTGCTCGCTATAATTAAATAATGTTTATATGGTTGTACATTTTTACGAAAAATGATTTTCTAGGGGGTGGCCACTCTTAAGTATATTTTATTATGTTTCTATGAAATAAAGTTGCTTTTTTGAACAAAATCAGTTGGAAAAATGTTTTTGTAATGAGACATCCCACGTGAAAAAAATTAAAGGAAAGCGTTCTACGGAAATTCCTCAAACATTTCTACAAACTAATTTTGGACTAGGTTTGACTTCCGGTGATGAGCTGCGCTCTCGAGAACCACATTCCGGAAATCACACCCTTGCACAAGGTATGCGAACAACATCTTCTCCGAGGAAATTATGCTACCCATTTCAAAACCTTGCAACAACTTTACCAGCACTTTAGGGTACCTGGAGTGGGTTCCTTAACAACACACGATTAAACCAATTCTCCAGGTATGAAGAACACATCTTTTCCGGGAAAGTCTGATTTTTACAGTACATTAGGGTACCTCAAGTGTGTTCCTCGGGGACACGAGATTGAGCCGATGCTCAGGTGTAAGAAAAACACGTCTTCTGCGGGAAATTCTGATTTTTATTAGTACTTGAGGGTCCCTGGAGTGGGTTCCTTGAAGACACGAGATTGAACAGATGCTCCAGGTGTGAAAAACACATCTTTTCCGGGGAATTCTGATTTGTATAGTGCTTTAGAGTACGTAGAGTGGGTCCTTCGGGGACACGAGTTTGAGTCGATGCCTTTGGTGTGAAAAACACACCTTTTTCGGGGAAGTTTGGTTTTTTCAGTACTTTTTTTTAAATCTGCTTCATTTTAGAGAAACGTAAAAAATGTATCTGAGGGTAGTTACCCCGTCGAAAATAATTTTTCGTGAAAGCGCAAAAGCACGTAAACTTTATTTAATTATCGCGAGCACCATATATTTTTTCCAACTTTTTTGGCCTGAATTTACTCCTGTTGGGAAATTTTCTGTGCAATTAAAAATAATTCTGGGGTAGTAAACACCTAAAATTTTTTCAAAAAACTTCAGAAAAACACATTTTTTATTTGTTATTATGAAAAAGTTTGTCTAGTTGGTTTCATTGTGAGTTATTTCTCTGCTATATGAGAAACCATTAACAGCGTATTTAAAACCCCAATTTTCGCAGGCGATCTCCACCTTCAAAACCCCGATTCGGGCTTGTTTTTTCGAGTACTACTATAGATGTCTTCCTCAGTATGATCCTCAATTTTCCTCCATGTCAGTTCCTCGAGGGGAGGATAAAGTTGCTACCAAGTTTCAAAATTAATTTACAATTCGCGACAACAGGACCAACTTAGTACCTAGGCGACTGCTACAACAAGAGAGCAAGTTTCGACTAGATTTTGAAAATTCTCGATAACATAGAATTAGAAAAGGTCACAAAGAAACTCAACGATAAGTTACCTAATATACGAGAATTTAAGAAAAATTTCATATAATTTTCACATATAAGCTTTGCTGATGGCCTCTATGTAGATCTTTCCATAAATGTCTTGAAGCACGTAGTTTGCTTGTGTCGTCTTCAGCTCTCTTAATGGTGTTGACATGTTTGATTTTTCATTTCTTCATTAAATCAGCATAAGTCAGGGTTAATGATCTTGGTATTGCTGATATGATATTAGAATCTCGTTCGAAGATCATCTCGAAAGGTGATGTTTCAGAGCTCTTAATGCATATAAAACGTATTTGTTTTCTAGGTTTGTTTCTGGTAAGAAACCAAAAAAGTCTAACGCGATTTTAAAGTGAGGGTCAGTAGATGTTTACTGATTGTGCTTCATTAGTGACTTTTGTTGTCTTTTGCAATCGGCAAATAGGGTATGCTTTGAAATACTTATTAACTTATTCCTCCATATTCTTTTATGCGCCAATTTCACTTGCTTTTTAGTGGTATTCTTCTCAACAAGGTGGTTCGAGTGAGCTTCTTCAATTATGGTTTTCCTTTCTTCTTCAGTTAGTCCTCTGGTTTTAATAAATTATTAACGGAATCCTATTTCAAGGTAATGATTATACAGGTATTGTAATATGTCTATAACAGTTTCTTTTTCTAAAAGTATGATAGTCGCATCTCCAAAAATTAATCTTACTATTGTTGTCCTTTGTTTCTAAACTTTGTTATCAATAATCCTAAGTGAAATATCCATTTTCTTCATTATGAAGATATCCACTCGTGCTTTTCCCCTGGAGTCTAATGCGTGGTTCTGATTATTCGCTGCCTTAGTTACTCACAGAGGGACGCGTGATGGAGATTTAAACGTGATTAAAGGACAGATTCGGTGAAAATTACTATCGCTGTAGGATTTATGTCCAAATACAATGTTTGAGTGCTCGCCCTTAACAGTTTGAATTTTAATCATGGTCCTTACTCTTTGCACACGATTCATACACAACACTGATCAGTATACTCACCGGTAACTCACGAAAGAATCTTGCTCTCGCAACAATATGGGATAGCATGTAGTATTTGCATCAGATGTACAGGTACCATTTCTCAATATCACTTCTTATCCATCAGTGATGTTGATTACGAGGAGGCGGTACATAGAACGAAAATAAAAGTCAAAAGAAATTAGCCTGAATAAAGTTACAAAAATAACGTCAAATCGAGCCGGGAAGCATCGAGTGGTCCTTTCAATTCTAGAGATCCATTTATTTTATGTTCACGATTATCAAGAAATATTATTCAACTATTGAAATAAATTAGGAATAATTTACGTGACATCGCAAAAGTTTTTTTTCCAACTATATTGAATGTAAGAGAATGATTGTGAAATTTAATGATTGAATTGAAAGGAAAGCTATACAAGTGAAGAGACGACATAATAGAGAGAGATGAGACACAAGAATAGAATATCACGATTATGACAAAACATTTGAAACCCGTATAAGAAATCAAATTTCGAGATCCGAATGAGCGTAATCAATCCACACATTCAATTAATCGAATTCTTAATTTCGCCCATTATTACCATAAACGATATTCACACACATACATAAATTCAATTTAAAAGAGTCATCGAAGCAAATAAAGAAACCCATGAAATATATATAGTTGACGCGAATGTATTGGACGGAAAAATATTAGAGAGACGGAATGGGGAGCATGGATTTATAATACGGCTGATCATAACCAAGCGTTTTTACTTATATCTTTTTTGAAGAATCGGATCGATGATGAAGAGATTATAGAAAACACCATAAACAGGCGATTAACAGGATGTAAATTCCACCAGATCATTTCACATGGCAAGGAAATATCTCCATGGATTCAGTATCGCATAAAAATTGAATGATGTTTAGAAAAAGAGATTCTGGTATTTGAATTTTCCCTCTAATTTTCTTCAAACATCCAACGTCCAAGATCGTTTACAATCCTTCCTCGTCGTCGCGTCACAGTATAATGTTTGAGTTTTCTAATCGTGCATTCAGTAAATAAAAGAAACCACAACTGACAAAAACATTTTCAAAATAACCAATTGATACTTCATTTACATGCAAACTTTGCTGCTCACAAACGTGGTTAATTAAACATTTACTGATCGCCTGAATTTATATGTTAGCAGTCAACAGACAATTTGTTTGCCGCGTTTCCGGAAATTAAAGCGCGAATTTCTGCTAGCCAAGCTCTCATTCGTAAGAAAATCGTTATATATACACTAAATTTTCTGCGCGCTGAATTATGAATCAGTCACGCTACACAATTTAAAATTCATCCATTTCTATTTGTTCTCACAGAATTAGGCTCACAGGGGGACAAACCTTCTTCACTTCCTCCTAAGAAGAGGTGGCAGTCTTCTTCAGGTCGATCTTCTGCGGGCCAAGCAGGCCAACAAGCTATGCGGGGTAAGTCACTTTCTTTTTTGAAATTACTCATTACAGATACATTACACAGCAAAAAAAAACTCGTTACACTTACATAAATAAGTCACTTCAATTTCTTTGAAAGTAACTATAATTTGTGCACTGCAGCCTCTCAATTTTGAAAAGTTACCAAAAATGTTCATCTCTCTTGTTAAAAATTCAAATTTTCAGTTTGAAAATTCATCTCCTTTGGTAATTTTTTGTTTGTTGTCAAAAATGCAACTCTTTGATTAAAAAATAACCAATTGTAGTTTGGTTTGGTTGGTATGAGGTGCAAATCTACCACTGTTTCGTAACTTGAAAGCCATACCCGCGTTCTAAAAATATGCTAAGGCACTTGTGAGATGGATACAGAACGCTGTCATCCTTGGGTCGCTTCGTGTCCTTGAAACATACGAGGGTTTCGCCCGCCTGTCTAACGGTTGTGATACGTGACCATTAGTGGAGTTACCGCGGTCCTACTGAGAGCCAGTTTCATTTTTTAAATGGCATTTTCTCCCTGTGGGACCCTGCGGTGGTTGCTTAACCTTATTTTTCAATTGAATATATATATATATATATATTTTTTTTTTCCAATATATTTATATATAATTGAAAAATAAGGTTAACAACCACCGCAGCGTCCCGCTGGGAGCAACTGCCATTTAAAACTGAAACCGGCTCCCAGTAGGACCGCGGTGAAACACACTCATGGCCACGTCTCACAACCGTGAGATGGGTGGTCACAGGTCACGACAAAATCACAATGACAGCGCGGCGAAACCGTTGTATTTTGAGAACACCAAGTGACCCAAGGATGACAGCTTTCTGCATCCATCTCGCAAGTACTGTGGTATATTTTTGGCATGCGGAAAGGCAACCAGTTGGATGATTTTCGAAAATGGTCCCTCTAACCAAAAATAAGATGGTTAAACATTCCTCCAATTGTTTCACCTTCATAGTAACGAATCTTACTGCGTAGATTTGCAGGGGGATGTCCAGGGGGATGTTCAGGGGGATCTTAGAGCAATAACAGTTATCCGAGGGACCCGCTCAAAAAATCATGGGGTATAAACATCTAGTATTTTTCAAAATTTTCAGGTGGTTTCGTAAATATTTCAATTCAGGAAAGTTTTCAAGGTGATGTTACAATATCGACCCTCAGCCAGAAAACTCCGTCAAAAAGTCAGAGGGGTATCTGAAAAAACTTTATTTCGGAATTTTTTTAGTTATTGTGTCACGTTTAATTTATTTCTCCTTCTTTTAGTGTTTATATTTAAATATATTTCTTGATAAGATACATTCCTGATGTGTTTAAATAATTTATCACAAATTCATAAAAACTATCACTCTTACACCTGTTGGAATAATTTTTTCATTTTGAATATTGCGCAGAAATCTACTTAAATTTAAACATAGTTTCTGTTTGATTTTTTTTTTTTTGCTTCTTCGGAGTTGCAGCATTTAAGAAATTCAACATAATAATCGCAAGTATTGACGATACGCAGGGACTTTCCGCCTCAAATACAGGTTTGAGCTTCCGAGAGGAAAAAAATAGCCCCCGATAATGTAGCTGTTCAATAGACACTATTGAATTTGACTGCGCAGCTGCATTCACTCTAGGAGGCTACCGCGCAGTCATGAGTGAAGTCAGACAATACTGCGCCATCTTTATATTTTTGTGCGCAGTTATGCGCGCTTAGAAACTGTGCTAAACTGTTCTAGACACTATGAAATTTAATTACGTAGCTGCAAGCTTTGTAGAAGACCACGGCGCAGATATATAAGGGTCAGGCTATGTATGGTGGAGAATCAGAATTTCCTTAGCAGTGCTACGAGATTAAAAACTGCATCACGTTGTTTGAAGATTTTGAAAATAAATGAAACAAGTGTTAAGGCAGTATAATGACTATGAAGAAATAATGTATAATATTTTAACGAAAAAATTTATTTTTCAAAAAACAGGGTTTTGAAGTGGATTTCGAAATAGGCGAGAGCCACAACTTTTGTCTCCAAAGAAAAAGAAGCACAATTCAATTTCTGATCAGAATATATGCTTTCAGAATGAAAATTGAAAATTCGTTCGAGAAGATTCCAAGGGCGAAAGAAGTTTAGCGAGGAGCTCTAATACGCAGCAGTGAAAAGCGCTTCTTTAATAACAACCATATTCACAATTTATGATATATCAAAACACGACTGTGTACATAAAAAAATGTAATCCTCTATTTTTTGTTGCAGAATTAGGTTCACAGTCCAGGTGTTTTCCTATTGTCGACCCCAATCCTGATGTTTCTCTTTGTAGACCTTCTGTTTCTTATTCTCCTGCCATATTGGGTTCTTCTGCCGGGTCCGGACCACGTGCTGATTCCACTCTTCGTGCCAGGTCTAGGTCTCCTTCTGCCGGAACTCATCCTTCTGACGGGTCTGCATCACCTGCTGAGCCTTCTCTTCGTGTTAGTTCAATGTTCCCTGCCCTCAAGGAAACTTTTCCTCGCGTACTTGGATATAAATTCAATGAACTTAAATTTATTCGACTTATTCCACATACGAATCCGAAGCGGATATTTGAACTTCGAAAATACATTTTTCCTCCGAACAAACCAATTCGATTGGTAAACCAATATTCTGTCCTTATACCCATGCCAACCGAGGAACAAATTGTCTTATCAACGTCCAATGGTGACGTATTTGCAATATTAGTGAAAGCGACCAGACACCAGGTTTTTCGAGGACTATTTATACCGGCTTTGTCAAGGGCAAAAATGAACATGGACAGCGGTGAGGTTGAAGAAATGACCGGAGAAGAAATCGCGGATTGTCCTTTAGGCAGAAAAATCACAATCAAAACGTTTTTCAGAGTATTCCTGGTGTGAAACTTAGCTTTTCACACCGTTAGAAAAAAACGCGCAGTCTGACAGATCGAATTCTTTGCGCTTGTTCTTTGTGCATATATATTAGCTATATACAGATATATTAGCTACAATTTGTATAATGAAAGATTCTTTATGTTTAACATAGACCTATTCCAATTAAATACATTTTTTTATCACATTATTTTTTTTCATTTTATATAAAATTTTTGGTTATTATTCATTCAAATTTTTATAAAAATATGAAGTAAAAATGTATCAATGTTTTAAGAGAAATAATTTTTTATTGAATTGTATTTGTTTTTACTTAGGTAACAAAAATTGGTTGTTTATTGCAGAATTATTCAACTGAATATTGGCTATTATGTGTATGATGAAAGATTACTTTTTATGAAAAATACCTCTCTTCCAATTATATAACTGTTTTGAGTATTTGTGGTGTTTTCAAATGAGTATGTGAATTCAATTTTCAAAATTAAATGTGCAGAGGGTTGGGGGCTTAGAATCGAAAATTGGTCAAAAACGAAAAATAGGTCTTTTTTCTCACATGATCATCGAAGCGAAATTTAAGAAGCTTTCTAACGGCTTCTCGAAAAAAGCGTTTTAACCTAATTGATCGCTAAGATAACTACGAAAAAAGAGAGGCACCTATTGAATAATATTTTTTTCAGTGGATTGATAATTCTGGACATTACCGTAGAATTTCATGAATATGAATGCCTAAGTTTGAATTCTCTTATTTAGCAGGAAAAGTTTGTTCTTGCAGAATTACTGAATTTATTTCGAATCGGTAAATAAGCGAAAAAATCAGTTATGAATTACGGATCTTCGTGTTTATAAATATTATAGACATTTTTCTCTGACAATTAAAAATAATATACGTGTACATCGATACTGAAACGACTGATTCTGTCGATTCCAATTTCCGATATATCCCTATTTTTTAACTAAGTGCCAAAATTCACGATCTTTCAGAGGATGCTGGAAGTTTAATTGCTTCTGTTTCGCACAAAAGTATGTAGTGTTTATATTCCTAATACATTTCCATTTAGTTTTCCTGTGTAAGAAGAAAGTACGTTTTTCTGTTTTATAAGAATAGTTTCAGTGCTGGACATTCATAAAAAATGAGGACTACGCGAAATATAGATTATAGAAGATTATATTCGAAAAATAAAGTGTAATTTTCCCACTGAACCGGACTTTTCCTTACGATTATTTTGTAATTTTTTTCCGTTCACGCACTATTTAAGTTCTCTTCCAAAATACCACTCAAAAATTAATAAGAATCTCTTAAGAATAAGGCAAAATCCAATTCCAATAAAAAGATGAGTATCCAGCCATTTCTGCTTCAAATAAACGAAAATAATTCAATTTATATGCAATTCTGATGATTTAGAATGATGTTGTTTTACTCGTGGGAATTTAGATTCATTTTAATGGTTGAAAAGAATTTAGTCTGCTGCACCTCCTGCAACCTAATGCGACTGACGTTACAACTAGACTCTCCACCATACGACGAATCACTACTTATCTTGGACAGGATTTCGACTCGCAAAACAAATTTAGCGCATAGAGGTGGTAGTTGGGTGAACAATATAAACAATTAATAACACAAACAATAAAATAGCCTTGGAATGGACTGAAACTTTGATTGACAAAATGCATACACACGGTAAATGTAAAGGTGGACTTTCAGGTGATGAATGAAGACTGGGTGTTTGGAATGCTAGAGGGGTGAATGATCTTATGGTAAGAGAATTACGAAAAAACCATGCACGCAAGAAAGCTAGATATTTCATGTGTACCTGACACAAAGAGGAAGGGATGCAAAACTAGAAACATAGAAGATAGGGTGCTGAATGACGGTTTTGAAATATGGTCAGGAGTAGATAGTGAATCACATGGTAGTCAAGGGGTCGGTTTGCTTATGAATGAAAAAGGAAGACAGCATCTCAGAGATCAAGGACATGCTTCTTCCAGATTGCTGTGAGTTGAAATGAATAAAGGAATCACAAGATTATTTATCATAGCGTGCTACGCCCCAGTTCATAGCGATCCGAGAGGAGTCGAAGACGCTTTCTGGGACACTTTATATGATACAATAAGTACTTGCGATCAAGGTGAAAAAATAATTCGGCTGGGAGATATGAATGGATGGGTCGGCGTTCAACATCAGGGTAAAGATACAGAAGGGGTGCTAGGTAAGTTTGGGAATTCAGGAAAAAATGATAACGGGGAAAGATAAGTTATCTTATGCTTAGAAATGGGCCTATTTATTATAAATACTTGGTTTAGACATGAAATGATCCGCATGTTGAAAAAATATTCATGTATATTGTTTAAAATTCATCTCTTTAGTTGAAAAGTCAACTACCTGGTTTAGAGTTAAACTTCGTTCTAAAAAATTAGTCAAAGTAAGCGCCATTTTCAGTCGAAAATATGTTTTTTTTTTTTAATTGAAAATCTATTTATTTTGTAAAATTTGTTTGTTTTAAATTAAGATTGTAGTTGAAAAATCACGTTTTTGTTGAAAGGTTAACTGCTTGGTTGAAAGTTGAGTTGCTTCGTTGCAAATTCATTTTTTGTTCGGAGATGCATCAGTTTCATCATAAATTTATCTCGCTGGTTTAAAAATAACTATATTGTTAAATTTTTTTATTGCAGTAAAAACGATCCATCTTTTTATTCGAAAATTCAACTAGATCGTTGAAAGTTCATATATTTTATTGCATTTAATTCAGAGTTATCTTATGCAATCTAAAGTAATCTTAAGTGATCTTAGTCCTACTCAATTTATCGTCAAAGTTTCTTGTTTTGCATTTTTGTGCGTTAAAGCTGAATTCTTAAGAAACAGCGTGTGACCTAGAAATATAATGCTGTATCAATAGAAGCACACGCAGTTGTGAAACTTGAAACAAATATGATACGATAATAATCAACGAAATGTTTACTGACACTAAAGTAATAAATTATATTATTTCTCAGCTTTAGTTCTTGACTATTACATTATTTTTTCATATATCGACGTTTACCTATTTAAAACAGAAATTTCTACAAGAGACACACTAAGAACTTACATGCCTCCATCACGCGTACGCATATAGAGCCTATCTACGAAACGTGGCTGTGTAAATCTTCCGAAATTCTCAGTCATCATTCAGAAATTCTGTCTAATACCAAGAGGAAAAATGAAGTTCGCCACATACATTCTAATTCTTACATTTTCGGTTCATCTGAATTTTGTTGGTAAGTTTAATTAGGGTGACCAAGCTTATAATTTTTATGCGTATATCCACTTTCTGAGGCTTGTGACCTTTGTCCTAAGATGTCTTTGACCTGCTGCAAGTTTTTGGAAATAGAATTTTTAATTTTTAATTATTAAAAACTTTCGGTTATAATAAAATATAACTCGTTTCTCATGAAATTTGTTGCTACATAAAAAATATATGTAACTTATGTTTCAATATTTATTCTTCTATCTTCTGTACATAATGGAATTCATATGGTTTCAAGGTTTTCTTACTGCACTGTTATCTTTTCGCTTGGCGATTAACTTTTCTTTGCTTGATGCAAATTAAAAGTTTTTGAATTTCGAACACTAGGGTGTTTGAAATTCATACCAGTGAAAATTCGAGTTTTGGTTTTTGGTAATCGACCACCCTCTCCAATATGTTCAAACTGGTCAACATTAACCCGTGCAGTCAAGATTTCAAATTTAAAAAGAGCTTTCTGATGTGAATAGATCGATTTTTAGGGAATCTTTAGAAAGTAACTGCCATTCAGAAAGTTGTGACAACAAAACCCACCGAGATCTAAAAACACTG
>JAABKJ010001705.1:0-29967 GCA_011634705.1 Andricus grossulariae
TGGTATGGTATGGTATGGTATGGTATGGTATGGTATGGTATGGTATGGTATGGTATGGTATGGTATGGTATGGTATATAACTCTGAATTAACCGTCTTCAAAGTAGTAAGGTTGGTTGTGAAATTTATTTCTTTGATTTGTAAATGTTGCTGCACTGATCTTTTCCGTTGTTTTTGCAATATCAAGGTATGATGATGTAAGAGGCTCAATTAATTCCATTAATTGAATTCAAGAAAGTATTGTGAATATTTTATAGAGCGTCACTAACTAACGATATTTCGGAAAAATTTCATATCCTTCTTTCGTTATAGATTGTGATGTCGGAGTGCGGCATTTCACGAATCGTTCGTTGGCCACAAAGCTCTTGGACTATTGAGAAAATGAAAGGAAAGTGTCTTAAGTTTACTTTGCTTGTTTTTTAATTTAAGTGCAGTAAAAAGTCTTCTTTTTCCTGACATTGAAACGAAACGATTCTTTTATTTCTGAGCTGGAGGGGGCCCCACCCTTACCGCAATTCGGCAGTTTATTTTTGTCAACGACGCTCATTGGCTGCCCCGACCTTGTATCGATTCAACGCCTGTCGCTATTCTTTCAGCCGAAAAGCGCGGGTGATTTGAAATCCACAATAATACAAATAAATACACTCAACATTCTTAGAACTGCTGGCTCACGCAGTTTCTCAGCGCGTAGGGCGAGAGACGGTTGCGACTTTCGCCTCGGAAGGGCATGGTGCGCGATTAGTCAGTCTCGCGTACATTACCTAATATGATGCATTCCAAGTAGAAACGGTTCAGGCGGTCTCAGCTTATTGCGCAGTTGAAAAAGTTGCGGTCCGTTATTCTTTATTGGCGTTAGTGTTTTTGTTGGCGTACGACAATTTTCCAACTAAAAATAAATATTATAGAATCAAAACACGACGCAAATATTTCGCGGCATAGTGAGTTTTGTGGCGTGACGTCGATAGGTGAAAATTCCAGCCTTCAGAAAGGTTAGTACAAGGTACTGCAACTGCATACGACTTTTTGGAGAAAATCTCCGAAACGTGAAGGTAAGTTATAAAGGTCTGCATAGTAATTTTTTCAAGTGTAGGATGCATTTTCGCAATTCTGTTTCTTCATCCTTTTATCTGTTAAAAACCTTTCAGTTTCACGAAGTACAAGCAGCTTGAGAAATATGACTATGTGTACATTTATGACTTTTACGTTCATAATACTTTCTTGAAAACGTCGTGAGACGTGTTCCCATGACGTCGTGAAAAAATACTCAATTCAAGGCGTCCCGCTCTTCCGGCCTCTTTTTTTTAATTACCCACCCAACGCGGAGAAAAATATACCGGGACCATGGTGGGATTTGCCAGAACTGCGCAAATGGAAATACCCTTCTGCAGCCGACAGGAAATAAAGGTGACAGGAAATAAGGGAGACAGAAATATGTCAGACTTTACTGTATTATGATTGCGATTTTAATTATTCTGATTCTGAATTTAATTATCAATTGAGAGAATTTTTATTTCTTTTCAGGAGATAAGATCACTACAATGCACACTACTCAAACCTATTTCTAGACCAATAAGGCTTTAGATCTGTCTCGAAAAGCGAAGTGCGTCGATTTATGTGAGGAAAAAGACTGTGAAAGATTCCAAGTAGATTGCACCCACTTGCAGGTCAGCGTGCGCAAATAAATTGTAAAATTAACGAAAAGGGCATGTCAAGAATAGTCATGATTCGATTATAAATTCAAGCATACATTCTGTAATAAGGCAAAATTTTAGCCACCATGTTTTAAGTTGAAAATCTGCTTCGATTCCGTCTTGTGAAAGGACACTCCAAGAGCATTTATGTTAATTTAAAGAATTTAAGAGCTCATGCGTGTGTTACGTATTTTTGCGTATGACCTTGCCTCGCGTTTATCAACAGCGAGGGCAATAAGGGATTTCGGAACTCTAGGGATGCCTGGAGCATTCTTCGCCTTTGTCTCCAGGTTACAGAATTCTGGGAACGACTAATTCGCCTAGAAACGAAAAAAACCTACATCAAGTCTCCCGTGATGTGATGAGAATCAAGTCTGGTCGTTTTAGACTTTTACTGTCAGTACTAATGCGGACAAACTCGATCCAAAGAGGATAAGAGATCCTCGTTACCGGAAATGCTTTCTCATATTTTCTTCTGACATTTTAATAATTGAAATTACAGGCTCCCATATAGGCCATCCCTGCACTCTCTTCTAAGGTAGCGGCACTGCCAAGAGCGAGCCGAGCGAAAATGTCACCAATCTCAGTGCAACGCAGTGGAAGCAGCTAATTTGCAGAAGCTAGTGGGAAGTCGCCCGAAAAAGACGAGACAAAGCGCTCGACAATCATTAGACAGATCGCTCATTTGTTCAGCAGTCACGTTCTGGAGCGGAGCAGTCTCGGTTTTCGAATGCGAATACATTTTTAAAATTCAAGTTCAGTAAACGATTGCAAGGGTGGTATGGCCAGCTTATGATAGTAATTGTGAAGCTTGGATTCCTCGCAAATCCCCGTGTTCAGTGTCTGGTAATATTAATAAGTACGTTTTGAGTATATCATTGAACGCGGGGAACCTCCCGAGTCTCCAAAACTATTTTTTTTTCGTTACTTTGATAATGAATTTGAATAGAAAAATCAATTGTGT
Organism: Andricus grossulariae; assembly: GCA_011634705.1. Lineage (NCBI taxonomy): Eukaryota > Metazoa > Arthropoda > Insecta > Hymenoptera > Cynipidae > Andricus > Andricus grossulariae. Next base: position 2,655 of record JAABKJ010001705.1, read on the forward strand.
TTCCCCCCTCCCCTATTTAATTTTGTTTCCGTACTCAGTGTAGTTCCATTTTAATTCTCTTTCGTTAAATTCTTGCCCTGCTAACGCCCCGCTATCGCTGCACCGCTCAACGACAAGTTGGCCTCGTGTCGAGCTCTTGCTGTTATCTCGACATAACATCTTGGTTTGAGTTATAGGTTTCGTGGTGGTCTAAAATTTAGTTCACTCCTTCATTTTGATTTAATGTACAAAAAATTTCAGAGTTTATTCATGTTCTCCAGCTATGTCTAAATTCAATCTTTCGTAACTCGCCTTTGCAGTATCGGCTGAACGATTTGACATAGCCTATGTTAGCTATTAATTTTTTTGTAAGGTATCGCTTTGTCTTGAAATATAAAGCCTTTGTTATGTGATGAAGTCGATGAATTAGCGTCAACTTAAAATTGAATAATAATACGAACCTCTACCACTACTTGTAACGTCAAACATGGGTCCGACCACCAAGCCATTTCCGACAATATCTATGGAGTAGTTATTTACGATACAAATTATTTTGTGTCATGTTAATTTTTCTGAAAGGCTAACGAATCATCTCTACAATTTCTCATAGTAGGACTGAGCATTTTGCGGGCTAACGTCTCACCGACGTTCCGATGAAATTTCGATTTTGAGTAGATTTGAAGATATAAAGTAAATAAAGATTCATGAAAATATTAAAATGAAATTTACAAAAAAAAACTAAATTTTTAGTGTGCTTTTAAGGTTCAACAACTTAATTATTTCTAATTATTAAAGAATTATTATCTAATTCGTAGATATATTTCTGTAGATTTTTGGAATCTTTATTTCTATAGATATATTATATTGTACTATATATTATATATGTATATATATTATATATTTATAGAATCTTTATATTTTTTTATTCAAATGTATTGCTTTCTTTCCAATAGAGCCCTCCTGGCGCTCAAGCTGCAAAGCCTAATGTGCCACACCCTCAATTATTCACTCTCAGTATTTGACCCTAGACCTCTTGCTGAAGCCTAGTACGTCAACCACTGGTTGCGTTATAATTTTCTTAGGTTCCGTAAAATAGACCACAAAGGTTCGTTGCAGAAGCCTGACAAATGCCGGGCACTGACAACAGCCACATTTCCCGCACTCTGTCATGCCCCATCTTGTGCTTGTGATACTTCAGGTGGTTGTGCCCCGTAAGCATCTGAACCCCTTTCCTCATGTCTTTCTTGGGTAAGCCTAGGATTTTCCTGGCTCTGTGTATCCTATACGTATCGCGCAGGATGGCTTTTGCCAGCTTTTGATGGCCATGCCGATGCAGCAAGACGATAGTCCCAGTACCGATTCTGGTCCTTTGTATTCACTTGCTGCGCCGTTTAATGCCATTTTGTATTCCCAAACCATCTCTGATGTTATGCCTGGTTTCCCAACTGCAGTTGATGTCTCTTGACTGTCCGAGCAGATTGTAATCTGCCTGCCAGCAGCGTTTACTTTAAATAATGTCTCGCCAGAGTTGCTCTTGAAGGAGCAGTTTACCATTTGTATCCCACATATCGCTGCTTGTGATGCAAACGCGGAATGTCTTGGTGGAGTTTAAGCGTTTTGTTATTTTATCTTGCCTTATCTCTAGAATCGGCAGTGGGCTGATGTCTTTTGGAAGCCTAGAGTGGCTAGTCCCCCAAGTCCACCTGTTTGCCCTTTCCAGGCGGGCCATCGCGTGAGCCACCCTTGCAGTTTTCGCAACATGTAGGGTTTCTTCACAGAGCATGAATCCCATTGCCACTGTGAGCGTAGTCATCATTGCTCCTGTCAATCTCCTAAACAATAGCGTTTGGAATCATCGCAGCCTGTCCTGCATAGTTTTAAGGTCCGACCGTGGCCAACCGACGACGGCCACGAATGGGAGCCATGGCGAAAGGACAGCAGAAGAGAGCTGTTTGAGCATTTTATGCTCTAGATCCCACGTCAAATCAAAGCATCTTCTGCCCTTCCAAAATGTCATGAGAAACTTCCTACGTTAGTGAAGATTTATCTCATTTAGAGAGAAAGAAAAAATATTTTTTTGGTCATACGTTCAATATGTGTTTATTTAGTTTAAAAAAACAACTTAAAATAAACCGACGTTTCAATCAGTCTTTGGTATTTCTTTCTTTCTTCCTGCATTGGGTTTCAAGGTCATTAGCCCAAGTCAGTTTGCTATCTAGGATTACTCCTCTATATTTAACCGACCGTCAACTTCCGACACTTTGTACTTTCCAGTGAAAACGACAAGGCTGGTCTTTTCCGGATCTACCGAGAGCCCTGAGGTGTCGCACCAGAGTTCTACGATGCGCAGCACCGACCTTGTGAGGCCTATCAACGTTCCTAGATAAGCCCCCAGACTAGGATTACAAAGACATCCGCGTATCCCTGGGTATAATACGCTTCCTTATTTAGCTTACAAAGAAGGCCGTCCACTATAATACATTACAGGAGGGGTGACTGGACACCCCCTTGTGGGCACCCCCGTGGCGCTATTCCTCTGACCAGGACTTCGCCTCTTTTTGCTTTGAAACGCCTCCGGGCGGTGTAGCATACGTCCTATCCAGCTTACTAGCTGCTTTGGCACACCACACCTCAAATGCTCTCGACATATGACTTCTGGAGGGGTATTTCTGAAGGTACTTTTCATATCTAAGAAGGTGAACACTGCATACCCTCCCTGTTCCTGCTGCTGCTCCAATTTTGTCATGACCTGATATATTTCTCGACCAGCTTCTCTAGCGACTTCAGGATGGAGGACGTTAAGCTGCTCGGCTGAAAATCGCATACAAAAGTGGAGCCCTCCTTCTCGGGTTTGGGAATGAAGGTCACTCTGCCATCTTTCCATGCCTATGGCACGTGTTCGTAGACAATGCTTGCCCTAATAGTTTTTTCAGCAGAGATACGACGAAATCCACACCCTTTTGTAAAAGCGCTGAATAAGAGCCATCTGCCCCCACTGATTGAAGGAGCAGAAGCAGCCAGTGGTCTATTCCACACCTTGATATCCACGACCTTGCCGACGAAATTTCAATCGCCCTCAGGAAGTGGACTTACATCACGTGATTCAGTGTTACTTCTTCGTCTTCGGCAAACTCACCATCATCCAGCCTTATGAATGAGAGGCGAACTTCCGGATTTTTTGCCAGAACCTTGTGGAGCCTAGCTGTGTCCGGAACATTATTTGATTCCTCACAGAAGCCTCTCCAATCTCTCTGTTTATACATTCTTATATATTCATTGTCTTCATACTGAACCACCTTATAAATTTCCCAGTCTGAAGGCAACTTAGTTCCGTTTGCCCTATTGCACAACGTTCTAGTCTCTTTACAGAGTTCCGCCGGGTGCGTATTCCACTATTCTGCTCCTTTTCTAGACTTAATTGACCTTGTAGGGCAGTTGTTCTCATATGTCGTAGTCAGAGTCCTTAGTAAAAGATCCGCGGCGTTATCTGACTCATCTATGGCACCGTAGCTTGTGAGGAAGTCCACAAGCCTACCTTCGAACAAGATATATTTGTGGTCCGAGAGAGACTCCTTATCGCAGACTCTTCAACCCATCACCCTACTCCTCACTTCTTCGGAGCATGGAGTCAAATCGAGAACCTCACTCCTGTTTTTAATCTAAAATGTGGGACTATCACCCAGATTCAAAATCTCTAGCTCAGTTCCCGCTAGGTATTCAATTAAATATCTTCCTCTGCAGTTGATTTTTATGCTCCCCCGCACTGTATTGCCCGGGAATTAAGCCGAGGGGAATTGTAGTAGAGGCCCAAAGCCTTAGTAACCCAGAGAATACTCCGCCAAATCGCGTAAACAAATCTTCAGGCCCAAGTCAGAGTAAACCCCGCCCCCTTATGGAAGATTTAGACTTAATTAGGTCAATAGAAGACAGTATCACGGAAGGGGAACTAATTAGCGGAATAGTGGAATCTATGAAATTACAGCTGCTTCGCCTATGTGAAACCCTTCAGGAGACTTTAAATTCTAAGAAATTTAACCTTGGTCTGATGGTTCTGGTTCTCCTGACTCATAAATGTGTTGCTTTGCTGAGTTGGTTCAAAGTTTAAATTTTGCGAGCTAGTGCTTAAAAAACAATTACTAGTTTAATTGCCTGTAGGATATCTATGGTGACCAGGAGAATTGTCTCAAACACGACTTCAATGTGACTTTCTACTTACTTGATGGTTTTCATGCGGTGCATGAGTAGATGATCTTGATTTCCATCCTTTATTATCTAAAATTTTGTTACCGACGATTCACTCCGACCGCTAACATTCAATTGTACAAAACTCCCGACACGGTTATCTAATTTGACTTTTTTGATGAGGGTCTTAGAAAGGTATTTCAACAAGGTTTATAACAAAAATAATTATTTTACAATGAAAAATTATTTCGCCTTGATTTTTCATTCAAGAAAACATTTTTTAGTTTTTCTACAAATGCGGCAATTTATATTCTTTTAATGTAAGCTAGAAAAAACCACGATAGTTTTCCTTGAAAATTACCCCAAAACGAAAATGGGATGAAAAGTATTGGTTGAGTTGTAGAAGGTCATGACATTTTCTTTGACAGAAAGATCGCGTAGAGATCACCAATAGAAGATGAAAGTCATAGTTCAATTCAATAAAAATATCTTTCTTTCAATACCAATGTGAAAGGCAACGGGACTCACATGAAAAAGCACCCCAAAATTGCTAGAGGCAAGGGAATTAACACAAAAAAAGCCCAGAACGTCAGAGGCTAGCGCACTCACTATGAAAGCATCTCAAAATGTAACAGGCAAGAAGAACCATACATCAGAATCGTTTATTATTTTGATTATAACTATCATTTTCCTACAGTGAAATCGTTTGGAAAATTTCATTCAGAAAATCACGCTACCAGGCGTGCTGTAGTGTCTTAATGGTTCTAATACTTAATAAAAATGATTCTTCTGTCTACGTGTAAGCAACATTTAGTTCATAGTCACTTTTTTTTAGTTGGGGTTCGATTTAGATATCTTCCAAGTAAAATTTTCAAAAAGATTTCATTGTAGAAAAACAATAGTTAATATTAAAATAATAAACGATTATAGTGGATGGTTCTGCTCGCCTATTACATTTTGATATGCTTTTTGGTGAGTCCGCTTGCCTCTCACGTTTCGGGGTATTTTTTGATGTTCATCTCTTTGACTCTAACAATTTTCGATGCTTTTTTATGTGAGTCTCCTTGCCTTTCACATTTCTTGGTGCTTTTTTATGTGAGTCCTCTTGCCGCTCACGTTCTGGGGTACTTTTTGGTGTAAGTCCCTTGTCTCTCTTAGTGGTACTTAAACTACGATTTTTTCATTGAATTCAACTTTGACTATGCTCTTCTCTTCGCGATCTTTTTGCGATCTTTCTGTTGGGGAAAATGTCATGCTGTAAAGATAACGAATACTTTTTCAAAGTCAGAGTAGCGCCGCGACTGGTTGGCGCGGGATACCCGCGTTCTTATGACCTTCTACAACTCAGCTAATACTTTCCATCCCATTTTCGTGTTGGGATGTTTTAAAAGAGAAAAAATCAAGTTTTTTTCTAGCTTACTTAGAAAAAAAGATGCCGCATTTGGAGAAAAACCCAAATATACTTTTTAAAATGACATATCAGCGTAGAATATTATTTTTATTGTAAAATGTTTATCTTAATTGTAAGCCTCGGTAAAAGTCTTTCCTAAAACCCTCACGAAAAAGTAAAATTGGAAAACTTTGTCACACTAGATGCACTTCCTTTAAAGAATTTAAAGAGATTCAATAACACTACAATCTGGCAGAGTTTCAATAAGATGGGCGACAATAATAATAATAACAAATAATAAATAATAATAATAATAAATAAGTTATTATGGAATTATTGAGGACCTATTCATAAACAACATAACAAAATTTCTTATGCTTCTACATTTCTCCCTGACTAATTCTCTCGCTAATATCAATATACTAATTTTAATTATTCTTGCCTCCAACAAAATAGTTTCTCAAATCGCGTTTCAATTCAATGCATTATAATCAATGTAATCTATTTAGGCTCAGGGATTGAATTAAAGGATTCTTTTCATATTGAGGCTATTCGTATATATAGTGGTAAAATAGTGTATTTTATTTACATTTTACTTTATAAAATTAATCATAAGAATTATTCGCACGCGAAAAGTTTGCATTGATTGTCAAATTATAAAGATGTCAATATTTCGCGGTGCCCACTGAAAAAAAAATTTGAAATCTTGCTAATTTCCTGGTTTGAACATTCAAACCTGAAAAATGTTTATTTTAAGTAGTTAAAACCAAACCACAAATAAAATCATTCAAAGCGAAAATTTTCTGATTTCTAAGCTTCTAAGATTCAAAATGGAACATTTAAACATTTGAAATGATTCAATTTTCAATTCAAATTAATAATATGAGAATAGTGACAAAGGTCTAAGACGACTCTCAGACAATTATTCTTATTATGTTAAATAAATTTGTTAAAAATTATTCAGATAATATGACGTTTTGAAACCTGGACAGGTTCCTTCATCAGATTAAGTACAGCTTTGAATCACTATAGGTGTATTTATTTGTGCTCATTTCATAAACAACCTCATAGAGGTTGGTATTGCTCTAAAAAAAAGACAAAAATAGACACTTTCAATATTTCTCAAGCTTATGTCTCTGTCTTACCGAAAACCTTTTTTCATTAAATCAGAGAGGGCGTCAAAAGGTCAGTCAATCTGTTCTGTTATGAAGAAAAACTTTTTAACTTACGGTATTGTTATATCATAATCATTAGATGTTAAAGCAACGAAAAGTGAAGACGTGAACATGTGATAACATGGTTACTCGTATAACAATTATGTAAAAAATCATAAGAATACGTTAAGACAAAAGTCAAAAAGAAATGCATGTTTAAGCGTTATTAGAGCAGCATATCAAGAATTTTATAAAGATAAAATTTAAAAGTCAAAGTTGAAAAATTAAAGGCTTCAATAATTTAACGTGTATATGTCTCCGGAGCACCCACAGAGTAAATGATAATAGCAATGGGAAAACAATATAAAATTTCAACATATTGGGATTATTTAGTAAAATGTCAAAAACTAAAAGGCATTTTTTAATGCGAGATCAGAGCAACCACTCTATCTCCATTTCAGTCATACGAGCACTGAAAAAACTTATTCTGATGGTATCCGATCTCGGAGATACAGAATACGCCTCTAATTGTTTAAAGTTGTCTTTTAAATTATATTTTTATACTAATCGTGACATGCTGCTCCAATGACGCGTAAACATTTATTTTTTTGGCTTTTTAACGTTGCGAATTGTGGTGATTTTATACATGATTGTTATATAAGCACTCATATTATGACATGTTAACTTGTTCAATTTGCGTTTTTCCTACATCTACTGATTATATAATCTGATGAGGGAACCTGTAACACGAAGGATTTCTCATCTCATCCGATTCCTCTAATATAACAAAGTGATGGTGCTGAAATTTATTCCTAATTGAAAGCTTTCTCAAATTAATAAATTCCATTTTCAGGGCTTCAAATTGGATTACTATTTAAAATTAAAACATTCAAAATTGTGACATTTTTAAGGTACTGGCCTTTAAGATGAAATAAATTAGAATTCATTGCCTCAAAGAGTATAAAATCTCCAAACGTGAATCATTTAAAATTTATATGTTTATTCACCCCAAAGTCATAACAAATTAAACAATTTTGATAAAGAAACGTTCAACTTAAAAAAATTCCGCTTCTAAGCATGCACAGGGTAGATGCTGGACCGAGAAACCGTGAAAAGCGGGAAATGATCAATCACCTGATATAATGCAATTTAAAATAAGTTCATTTCAACATTTTCTCAATCTTGGGTTTAATTGTTAATTTTTTATTTATGAAATCATTTAGTTCATAATACGTGATTCTAAAATCTTTTGCTTTAAAATCTTCCACCTCAGGTCTTCTTTTTTAAGCATACACTAACAGTTTATAGAATGTCAAAATGCAGCTTTCAAGTCTCAAGCCAATAAAAATTAAAAGCGTTTAAAATTGAACATTTTGGATGAAAACTGTTTCAAGTCGATACGCTGTTTCTTTCTCTTCTAAAATCGTATTCTTTTCTGTGAAAAAGTCTTTCTGCCTTCTCAGCAGTAATCACAGAAGTCTTCATTTGAATTATTTTTGGGCAAGAGCATCGAACACATTTTGTGGCGGTATGTGCCTTCGTTATCAAGATCTATCACAGAAGAATGTATGGAAACTTATTTTCCAGGAATTTGGCATCCCTTGCAGACAACATGTTCATCTGTAACTTTTAATATATTTTCCACGTCTTTACTGATAACAATTTTTCTTCTTGAACCAAACTTTTCCAAGTCTATCATCCTTTCAGAAATATTTACTTGTAGTGTAAGATCCTGTGTCAAAATTACTGGTTTTCTGCCGATTTTTTAAATTTTATCGGCCTTAACTTTCATCCCAATCTGTTGCATGAATTGTACATTTTGATATCCTAAAAAAAAATATTTTGTATAGACCAAGAAATTGGAAAAGAAATTGAGCTGTTGTTTCCTAAAATCATTTTAAAGACGTTATCATCACAAGACGAAATGCCAGAAGTATGAAAGGCAAAGGATTGATTTTCGAAATATTGGATGGAGCCTAAAGGATGGATGGAACCTAAATCTTTCTCCACCTCTATCATACGTCGTTTTTTAACCGTTTGATTTTTGACACTTGAAGCTAATTTTCTTTTCAGTGCTGATTTGCATGTAGGAAGAATGGGCTTGGAAACATATTTTGGATATTCATGAAATTGAAAAGGAAGGGAACATTTCTTCATCCTTGGTTCCTTACATTTGCTCTATACAAAAGAAATGTTCAAAAAGTTTTTAGTGAAGACCAAACCTTGTTACGCATCAGAAAAATTGTTGTCAAATGTGTCAAACTAACAAATAATGATTTTTAATAAAGAATAAAAATGAATCACATATTAAAATTATCGAATGATTAATTAATTAAAATAATAGATAAATTTAAACAAACAAAAAATTAAGAAGGTATAGTTGTAATTAGATTTTTAATATTTCCCCGAAAGAATTTTTTAAAATATAGATATCGCTTCAGTTTCAGATAAGATCTTCGATATTTTTTATTAAAATATATAGTTTATATTAAAATACATCGTTTTTATTCAATTTTCTATATTTCTAGAAACATTTTTTTGAGATAAAGATATCGTTTCTTTTAAAGAGAAAATGTTTGATATTTTTTAATAAAATACATAGTTTTTATTTAATTTTTTATATTCCTACTAAAACTTTTTCTGAGATAAAGATATTGTTTCAGTTTAAGATAAAATGATCGATATTTTTGATTGAAATAAATACAGATTTTATGTGATTTGTTATATTTCTACGACAGAATTTTTAAAAATAAAGAAATATTTTCATTTTACGATAAAATTTTCGATATTTTTCATTAAAATACATAGTTCTCGTTCAATTGTGTATATTTCCACGAATTTTTTAAAATAAAGATATAGTTTCATTTTAAGATAAAATGTTCGATATTTTTTATTCAAAAACATAGTTCTTCATTAACTTTTTATATTTCTACATTTTTTTCAAATAAAGGTATTGTTTTAATTTAAGAAAAAATGTTCCTTATTTTTTGTAAAAATACAGAGTTTAATTTATGTTTTATATTTCTACTTTATAAATATGGATATCGTTTTAGTTTAAGATAAAATTTATAAATTATACCTTCTTCATTTATTTGTTCAAATTAAATTATTATTTCAATTAATAAACCGTTTGATAATGTGAATCTGTACTTTATTTTTACACTTTATCCCCCGAAAGGGAAACGGCTTAATGATATAATAATAATAATAATCAAGAAAAAAATATATACCGGTGTACCGGCACTGCCGTGCGGTCAAACTTATAGTTTATATCTCATAAACAGTTCAATAAAAAAGATATGAAAGCTGTGATAACCTGACTTACATCCAGGGGCAAAACACCGCGCTCCACCCTTTTTAGTTAGTTTAGTGCCAAATTCTTTATTATTAATATTTTTAAATTTATACACTTAGACTTGTAACACAGAAAACTGATTGTCATTACGAAAAATGTCGATCAAATTGATTTTTCAATAATCATTCCTATTCTTGCCATGTAAACATAGGCTGGAAAGGCTCCCAGCGCCATCTGCGCTCCGTGCTTCACTTGGCCATACTAGTGAACTAACGTCGTTGCGGGGGGCTGGGTAAAACACATAAAGGTGACAAGACCAAGAATGTTCACATACAAAATTTGTGTGTTGAACAAGAGGTGTGTACGTTCTGTCTCGGGGAGGAAGACATAAAAAAAATCCTGTGAGCACTGCGGTATTCGCGAATACTTGTTTGAAGGGGAAAAATGTATTGCTTATTTTGTAGACTTTGCCCTCAGACCTATACAAAAATTCAAGAAAATCATCTGCATTGCACATAACGCTAAAATTTTTGACTCAGTTTATTCTTAAACACCTGGTTGAGAATAATAAGTATCCATGAAAAAAAAACCTAGTGTTATATTAACTAGCTTTTAAATTCTTTGCATAGATATTAAAAAAGCTCGTTTTATCGACAGCCTGAATTATACACAGATGGCGTTGAGTGCTCTAACTACAGTGTTTGGTCTTACAGGTGTAGGGGGAAAAAGGTGTATTCCCCCACTAATATTCCCGAAAATCAAAACTATGTTGGACCATTACCGGATTAAAAATATTAGTGAGCAGATACCATGTCCGTATCTGCAAGGGATTATTTTTTCAAGTGGTATGAGAAAAAAATTCCGAACCCAAGTATCGCTTTGATGTTCAGAAGGAATTAGTTAAATATTGTGAGAACAATGTTGATATTCTGCGACGTGCTTGTCTCGTTTTTTGAAAGAAGTTTTTAGAGGCTGAAATTGTTTGCCCGTTCATGGAAAGAATCACATCATCGTCTTGTTATGTTGTGTTCAGAAAAATTTTCTAATACCTGATACGATCGCTATAATACCACGCAGTGGTTATAGGTGGTGTGATGCACAATAAAAAGTCGCTGTGGAATGGGTAAAAATTAAACAGCAAAGACGGGGTGTAACCATCGCTTATGCTGGAAGAGGACGTGAAAATAGTTTAAAAGGAGGGAATGTAGTAGATGGGATTTATGAATTAAACGCCCACTACGAAAGAACGCTCGCACAAAGTGATAAAATGAGGCGAAACAGTTACCTGGTCACAGAGGTGTGGAAGTGTGATTTTAATGAATTGTAAAAAACCGATGTAGGATGACAAAATATTATTAAAAATGACCTCCTTGTTGTTGACGAACCCCTAAAACTACAAGACGCGTTTTTCGGGGGAAGGGGGGGTGCGTGTGCACTGGGAACACCCTTTGTTAGTATAAGATAAAAGGGGATGACAAAATGTGGTATCTTGACGTTCGTTCTTTCTTAAAATCGGAAAAATTTCCTTTTGGTCATCCAGATGTATATGCCGAAGATAATTGTAAAATATCAACAAGGCTCGACAATACGTATATGAAAAATGTTGAGCGTTTAATTAAATGTCATATATTGCCACCGCAACCACTCTGTTATGCTCTTCCACCAACCAAAATTTTCGGAATTTGGTATTACAAAACAAAGAAGCAGGAATTTGAGGGGTGGCTGCGAGAATATGTTGACAAAGTTTCGAGAGAAGCATATGAACAGGAGATAAAAATAGAAGACTACATAGAACTAGACTTGACGAGAATACAAAAATCCAGGGCTGCGTTCGGTTGCCAAGTTGTGTCACAATTCTTTTTGGGGTAAATTTGTGCAGCGTGAATATTCATCCTAGACCCATATTGTAAACACACGAGACGAGTTACTCCAGCTTGCAGCTAATCCAGAGATCCACCTTCTATTTTCCAAAATTGATGAGGATTCTGCGAGAAGCATCTCTAATGCATCCTTTCCGTGTACTCAACATTCACAACGCTGGCAGTTATCGAGAATGATGGTGATGAAGCCAATGATCCCTACGATGATGGTAACTACAGCGATTGTGAGAGTGTTAAGTTTTAGGATTAACTGTCTGTGATATTTAAAAATAAGTCTCTGTAGCCTTCGCAATTTGTGTGTAGGTGTGTGTGTTTTCTGTATGCATGTGTTGATGCATGTTTTTCTGTGTGTTTGCAAGCATGTGTGTATGTAATGTGTATGTATCCAATTTTTTTGTTCTTCATTTACAAAAAAATAGACTGGATAAATAGTATTTTTATAATGATGAAATAAAAATATATTTATACGTTTTTAACAAAAAACTGTTGCTCTTAATATTTACCCTTCTTCTGTTTAGATAATTATTTTTATAAACTTATATCAGTGGAAAATGAACATTAAATTTTGCTTCTAAAATTATTCCAATTGTAACATTACTTGTATACTTAAAAATACTCAAAATCGTTTGAGTATCGTTTTCTCTGGGTAAACTCCCAACATTATTACATCACAACGCCCTGAACACTCCAGTCGGGAATCTACTATCGCCACTTCTCGACCTTTCCCATTTTCACGTTTGGGTACTCCATGTGTGACGTCACTAGACCCAGAATCTCCCAGACTGGGGTTCCCTCTCCCCCTCTCCAACTACATAGATCTTGGCTAGTCCGTCTTATCTACTGTGATGCGTCGGTGCCAGTCGTGTGGTGCGGAATGGAGAGGGGGAATTAGGCCACGCCCATAACAGCGCCCCATAATTTTCCTATACTACTCCGGGTCTCTACGGCCTGTCTAGGGAGGCTGGCGGATGGCATAGCGCGTGAAACTCACCCTAGTAAAATGCCTATTGGAAGCAAATAGAAACCTAGTAGGATGTGGCTTCAATCAGCTCCAATTACTTTTGAAAGTGGAGTTTATTCCTAGATTCTATGTGTTTTCTATTAGGTTATTTTGAAATTTCTAATTGGATCTTATGAGGATCAAATGTGTTCTGTATTCGCAAATCGTACCATATTAGCTATTGGGTTCTAAATGATACCTAATTGGATTTGAAGACGGTTTCTGTGCGGTTTTGCATTAGGTAATTTAGAACTTTCTAATTGGATCTTATTAGATCTTAACATGAAAAAAAGTTGTTTAATATATTATTACTGCACGTCATTTAAATTTGAAAGTACACACTTCTACGAACGGTCCCTTACAAACATAATCGCACGCTCAAAAGCTTTGAAAAATTTCACCCGCAGGGGATTCGAAGGCTCACTAAGTTACCTCTAAACTCGACTCTAAACCTATATCTACCATACGTAGTAGCCAATTGAGCTATCGAATCGCTTGGATATGGTCGAGAAAATCTCAGCCAAGCTTTCTAGCTGAAAAAGCAGGACTAAATGAGAAATGTTTATTTTTTTGTTTTACACATTTTATGAATAGGTGAATCTAAAATGTGTAATTTAAATATTTTAACTTCATCAATTTTAACATTCATTTATTTGTGATTCCTGTTCAAAATGTGAAACACGAAAATTTAAAGGAATCATTACTTTCAGATTTATTATAACTAAAAAATATTTAAATTTCAATAAGATATTCCAGCATAAAAAAAAATCTAATGATCCTAGTTCTAGTAGTAATATTTTGGAAAAGTCTGGAAGTAAAAACAAGAGCAGCTACGATACAAGTAATTTATTAGGAAATTCAAGAAAAATCTTCAAGATGAAAAATATTTGACCTTGAAATATTCTAACTTCAATGTTGAATATGAAAAGTAAACCGAAGGCTAGCTAAAATTATGAGAAATAGGTCGTAGATAAAAAGAGGGTTTTTTATAGTAAACACTACTTCTCTACAGTAGATGATTTCCAAGCAAACTTAACTTTTATTGGAGGAAATTTGGCGGTGTGATAATAAATAGTTAGTTTTCTTGAAACACATAGATCTTAGAGACAAGATTTTGACACAAATATAGAGTTTCGGCTCCGCGACGCAAGATTCCTGTAAAATGATGGTAAAATTGCTTAAATTTAAGCAACTAGACATAAATAATTGATTACGGGTATTCAAATAGAAATAAATTTGCAACGAAAAGTTACAAGTATTTCAAATTTAGCATAATGATTTTCTAAAGTGCCCCTGAAACAATGGTATAACTAAACAATTATTCATACAAAAATATTGACCTATAGAAGCCTTCACGGTCCAATTATCTATCTATAGTCCTGTATGCAGTGGGAAGTTGAGAGGAAGCTTCAACAATTTTGAAGGTAAAACCTGTTTCTCAAGCAATTTCGTACTTCTAGCACTTTGAATAAGGCAGGTCCCAATAGGTACCTAATAGAGCCGCATAAAATACATCCCTTCGAATTTTAATCTGAATGATTTGATTCCAGCATGCCACTAATGCACCTCATAGAACCAGTTAGGAAAGCAATTTTGTTCTTGTAGCACTTGTCATAAAGCAGTTCCCAATAGATACCTTTTAGAGCCGCTTACAACACATCACTTTGAATTTATTTCAATCAACTTGATTTCAACGTGCCACTAAAATACCTAATAGAACCTGTTAGGGAAGCAATTCAGTACTTCTGGCATTTGGAACAAGGAAGATCCCAATAAGTACCTAATGGAGCCGCTTACAACACATCACTTTGCATTTTAATACGGATAATTTCATTCCGAAGGTTCACTAAAATGCCTAATGGAACCTACTAGAGAAGCAATTTTGAACTTGTAGTTTTTGGCATAAAGCAGATCCCAATAAGTCCCTAACAGAGCCGCTTAAAATACACCACTTCGAATTTTAATTCGGGTAACTTCATTCCGAAGGTCCAATAAAATACCTAATAGAACCTTTGAAAAAAAAAATGTTGTAATTTATAACATATCCAGTAAACGAATACCTCATTGTTTCCACACAGATCATTCAAAAAAAATAAACAAACGAATATAAATACCGAATAAGATATGTTAGAAACCATCTTGAAAAAAGAATCCTTCAGAAACCACTTAGGACCATATAAGATTCCGTCTGCCTCCTATATGTGTTCTACACGGCTTCTGTTGATACCTAACTGCCATTTTTACTAGGTCACTTTGCTCAGCAAAGAGATCCGCGTCACTCACTGTGAGATGAGGTACGCCTGGCACTCGGGAGGTATCATTCCAGAACTTTCGAAACAATGAAATGCACCGAGATCTAACTCGGTGAAGGTGCACAGATTCGAAAGACTGCGTGGAGAATAAACATGGTGGCGGTAAAATGAGATTTATTGCCTCAGCGCCATGGGTAAAGCTACCGGGCATCTCTATAGGGGATTGTATAGATACCAACATGGGCGTTATCACGAAAAGTGTCATCTTTCTCTCACCATGATTTTATAGACAAATCTAGACTTAAACTACAAGTTACATTGCATGAAAATTTACAGATTGACTCATGAAAAGATATAACATATAATAATTGGAACAAATATAAAATATATACCTATAGAATATTTGTAAACAGCTACCATTTGAATGCTTTGCCGGCTTACAGCTTATCTGCGCAATGTTTGAAATTTCTTAGCAAAATCATGCTAGTTCAGTAGAGCATTGTGACGTGCGCCGAAGAAAGGGGGCTTACTCTGAAAAGTCAGATTTTTCAGGGCGAGCGTTCAAAGTCGACCCGATAGACGCGACTTTTAGGAGAGAGGGAATTCCACGAAACCTTCCCTCTCCACTTACTATACATTCTCACCCATATAGCGGCGCGGCTCACGGACGGGGTAACGATCAGTGGTTGGCTCGCTCTTGACCAAGTCATTAGCCAAGTATTTAGTATCAAATTGAATATTGTATTAAAGTTTTTCGATATTAAATTCCTTCCAATTTTCAACTTGTCTCGGCAAGTAATATATCATTGAAATGGAAAAAATTCATAGATGATGATTATGCTATTTTCCAATCGCAAATTGAAAAATTAAAATTGGTTAAATTTCCTTACTTTGACCTGTCTGTGAACAAAAGATTCCCTGCTGAAGTAAGCTCGCCTACACTGAGGTCCGTGAACAGAACGAAAAGTACTAGAAAAAATTAAGCCAGGATGGGCCCGAGCATACCTGAAGAGTGAGCAAAAAATTTTCTGAGCACTGGTATAGATGAGACGCATAGACTGCAGTGGTGAGTGGTGGAAGATGTTTCACGGGATCTCGAGCTCTCGAGCGAAAGTCCGATTTCTCGGATGCGTAACAACTCAATTATTAGCAACAATAACGCTCGGAATTTTTTTTTCGATGGTTTCTTTAAAAAGAGCAACTCGAAAAATGTCGAAAGGTGTAAAAACCTCGATTTCGATTTTTTAAGAGTAAGCTCCTTTTCTTCGGCACACGGCACATATAATACTGATATCTTATGGATTATTTGACATTTTACTTAGGCTGCTAACTTAACCAAAAAATCTTAAAGTCGTGTCAGCATTTTTATGATTCAAATTTCCCCTCCAAGATTTGTTAGTGTGAAAAGTGCGCGCATCTACTCAGGTAAAAAATCCTTTAATTTTTTTATCAGATTGAGACGTCCGTCAAAGAGCATTTGAAGGAAAAAGATGTTCTCTAAATCTTTTGGATGTATCAGACCTTCAAATATCGAAAATCCTGATTTTGTCAAAAAAATGTCCCTTCCGTTATCGTTCTTTACTCCAAGGCTTGTTCGAGCAAACTTTAATGCTTACGGAAATTGAACAGTACATTGAGCCTTTGAAGCTTACCATGGATTAGGTCAATATTGTAGTGCGCTCTAGATTTATGTCCAATTTAATGCTAAATTTCCCTCCAACATTTCAGCGAAAATGTCGCCTGCAACACTTGCATACCTGCACATAGCACTAGAAAAACAAAATCAAAATAATCTTCTGTTCTCCATTTATTGCGTGAAAAATAAATTTCTTCATGCATGTAAGATTTGTGAAAAAAGTTTGAAATATGTTACGAAAAAAGTTTGAAAGATGTGCTCCACACTTTATTTTCAACTCTTTTTTTTTCGAAAATGACACTTTTTGTGAGAGCGTCTATATAGGATTCTATGTAGTAACTCGTGTACGTATCTGACGTAGGGTATGATGTCAAAATTATACCAAATTGGCATAGAAACACAGTTCGAGAATTGAAAAGTTAATTTGAGAAACTCTAACTGACACCAATTCCAAGTGAACTGAAGCTGATACTATATTAATACATATCAAATGGGCTTTTGATATAGGGCTCTAGAAACTCGGATTAATCTATTTAAATATATTGATCCGCTAGTAATATTTTAGTGATTTCCTTGCTAAAATATAGTCTAACGGAAACTTACCGAAAATTTTGGACATAGAATGTAAAAAAGAGCTTTTCCCTCATTTAAAAATTGTTCTCTACTTTGAAAAATCTCTGTTGAAAAAAGTTGTTAGTATTCATAATAATTTGTACGGATTGTCTCAGATTTATTCAGAATAATTGAAACTTATCATTTATCGGTAAACTTGAACCAGAAATCCGAATTTTGGAATCAAAAAATTCCTTTTTCTTTCACTTCATTTAAAACTTATATTCTTTTTTTTTATATGACATAAAAATTAATTGTTTAATGCCTTCAGGTTCACTCATAATAATGGAAAGGACAAGAAGGAAAGTAAGATTTCACGCTTCCATGTACACTGAGAGTTATATATAAATTTCTTGGGTTGCGCGAAACCTAATCATATAAACACCACAAACTCCATAACCAAGATTTTCAGTAGTACCGTCTACTCAGCCTGCGTCACCATGAAGTGGAGGTGTGCAATTAAATCACGTCGAACTTCACTCTTTTATTATTAGTTACTTAATCACTGTTATATCCTATCAAGTAGTAAGTATAAACTCGCTGAATTAGCATCAGAGATGCTAGGTTTCCGGTTCCGTCATTGAGTACTTTGAAAACATGGACGAGGAAGCACTGAGACCATTGACCAAATTCAACGATTATTATCCCAGAGTATGATTTTTGTTTTGAGATCAAAACCAGGAACTTAGGGACGGTAGAAAGAATTTGCCTGTGTCAATTCTACTTAATTACTTTCTTTACGTTTTTTTTTTCAACAATTAACTGTCTCTATAATTTAAATACAATTCATGGGTCATATAACAATATATAAAAATATTATAATCCTAATGAACACAAATATTCAAATATTAATGAACAGTAGTTTTAATAACCACGTGCAAAAAAAAAATTTGAATTTTAAAAAATCGCTAAAAGTTCAAGCAGCAATTCGGAGCGCTACCGTCTGATAAAACTGGCGGTCGAAAAACCTTCGCATCGCTGTTCATGTAAGCTGCGTGAATTTTTTTATTGCCTCTTTTCAGAATAGTTGCGAAGCAGATCTCATTATTCTTGCATATTACAAGTTTGGTAATGACCTATTACTGGCAGGAGTATGAATCTGAACAAAGTTCCGAAAAATGTAGGTTCTGCGAAAATAGTATCTTAATCACGAAAAATTAATAATAATGAGCTTGAAGAATTAATAAATGCGTTTCCATTTTATTTGTCATCAAAATGAATGTTGAATCTTGATTTAAAATAAGAAAGTAATATTCTTCCAGCAAAAATAAGAAACAAAACTAATTTTTG
The DNA here is from genome assembly GCA_011634705.1 of Andricus grossulariae. Lineage (NCBI taxonomy): Eukaryota > Metazoa > Arthropoda > Insecta > Hymenoptera > Cynipidae > Andricus > Andricus grossulariae. The sequence goes on from JAABKJ010001705.1 coordinate 21,325, forward strand.
TTATATTTTGAAGGAATAATTTCCGAAATTTCGCAAAAGCCAATTATTTTGTTATCTTCCCCCAAATACCTCTCTGTAGAGTATACACAAATATGAATGCATTAGAAATTATTGGAACCCTGAAATTCAGAGCGCCCGGTGAATTTTACGCAAAAAAAGTGTAGTTTCAGTTCATTTGACTAAAACTAAGACAAAAGGAAATCTTTTCACTTTTTTTACAGAGAATTTTGAAAATAGACAAAAATTGAAAATTAAATTACTTCTTCGAAAACAATTTTGTTTAGGAAAATATGTTAGATTTTTTTTTCTTTTATGAGTATCAAGTTGTGTAAGTTAAAAAAAAATTGTGAGATAAATGTTTGACATGTGTAAATACGGCATGAAGTTTCTTTCTTTTTATTGTTAATATATGCACTTCAGTGACTTCGCTTAGGACTTCTTTTTCTAGAGTTTCAATGTCAGGATGAAGCATAATAGTTTTCTTATAGTCCTACCTGGTAATACACAATTTTTAAATTTTCTCCACTAAAATTGTGTGTTTCAAGCAGACGACTGCGAATTAACTTTTTTTTTTTCATAGCATTGAATGTAGGAATATTAAATAGAGGTGTAAAAATGTGGAGTTCTTTATTCCATATTATATCAGTAGTGGCATTTAAACAAATGAAGAAATTTGAAATAATCACTGCAATCAAACGCCGTTTCATAATTGTAGAAATATATACTTTAAGTGTAAATGCACAGTTAACCAGACTATTTCAGAGGTAGGTCTGCTGAAGCTTACGTTGTATATATGCAAATATTATTGTGTAATTTGTAGGCAAGATTAATGACTTTAGGCAAATGCCATTTTATAGAACAAATTTACCATTGCACTCATTTATTGTGCATTATCAACTGCTCTGCCTCATAATTAATGATCTCATATCGGTTGATTGTATCAGCGATAAAAAAATTCTTGCCGCATCTATATTAATATAGACAGAAGTTTTTCTGTGAATGAAATATCCCATTACAATAACAACCATTTTTTTATTATTTGTGTATTTTTATATATATTGTTATATACGATACAGAATACGAAATGCAAACTTTGTAACTTGAGATATCAGTAGATAGCGCGGACTTTGGAAATTTGAAGCGGAGGGTCCGCCATTGCTGGGACTTTGGCAAATTTGGAGTGGGAGTTCACTGTGGCACGCACTTTGGGAAATTTGGAGTGGGGTGTCCACCATGGCTGGTACTTTGGGGAGTGTGGGTCCGCCATTGATGGTACTTTAGGTTATTCGGAGTGAGGGGTTCGCCATGGTTGGTACTTTGAGAAATTTGGAGTGGGGGTTTGCCATGGATGGCACTTCGAGAAATTCGGCGTGGGAGTGTGACTTAGAAAATAAGTAGAGTGTCTTATGTCTAATCTAATTTTTCAGAGTAAGACATTTTTATTACAAAAATGAATTATTTCTCAAAATCGCAAATAAAAATTATTTCATAAAAATAATGTGAAAAGATAAATTGAAATTTCTTCAATGTTGAACTTTGAAAAATAGAGTGGCTTATGGCCAACTGAACCTATCAAAAGAAATTTTGATAAGTAACTAAAGCTAAATGACAGGTGAATTAATTAAAACGTATTTTTCCTGGTTACATGAAAATACGAGAGGGATCCAAGTGAAGCGAAAATGCTAACCACGACGATTTCGAACTAACTATTCCACATGAGAAAAGAGAACAAAACTTATCATCGAGACAATACATGTATAATATTTAGAAAAGGTACCAAGTAGTAAGTTTCGGCGAATTTGGTTGTACACACGAATCTAATGGATTTTTATTTCGTAGGAAGCAAACACATCCGCCGCCGTGTTTAGAGTCTCTATCTTTAACCCATTTCAGTTTATACTTATTTAAAAGTCTTTTGTGAAGGTTTACCACAATGCGATCGAAATCTAATATATAGTCCGTAAAAATGTCAGTAACATTTCACAAAGTACCACCATTACACATATGATGAAGAAAAATGATACAAAACTGACCGCATACATTTGAAGAGGTGCTCCGTAATTGTTTGGTGTTCCATCTGTGAAGGCTGGAGTTTCTACGTAGACGATGAAGATGATAAGGAATAACAGGCGGTATCCCGTAACTGTCAAAGTACATTCTGTCAAAAAAGTACCGGCAGTTGGTCAATAAAAGACAAAATATTTATTATTCATCCACATTTATTTTATCGCCTTCAAAGTAGGCCCCTTCCGATATAATACACTTATGCCAACGAACAATCCAATCATCGAAACATTTATTAAACGCATTTTCCGGAATCGACTTAAGTTCTTCTCGCTAATTCTCTTTTATGTCTTCTGTCGACTGAAAATGGGTGCCTTGAAGTGGTAATTTGAGTTTTGGAAAGAAAGTAAAGTCGGAATGAGATAGACTTGAGGTAGACTGACAAAATCGAGCACTGTGAACAAACTAATGAACAGATCGCGCTCAAACTCTACGTCAGTATAGATGACAGTGATGTCAACTTAGCGTCAACAAGGTTTTTGACTATCTCTTCAAGCGGGCTTTTTCAATGATCAATTCCCGGTACTTTTTTGACAGAATGTAGGTTCCTTTACCGGTTCGGTCGATATGGATTTCGACCCAGTGAGAACCAGGCTGAGTGTGTTCATCAGTATTAACGACTATTGCAGCTGGTCTTGTCCGTACGTTGACCTTCTGTTTGGCAGTCTACAGAGAGTTTCTTCTTGTCGTTGACTTCGATGCCAGTGGCGAAGTTTCAAGGCATTGTTGAGAGCGCATCTGAACATTTCCTCCTTTCTAACTCCAGGGTGAAAACAGAAATCTTTTCCGTCGTCGAGCTTTTTGAAGCTTACGAAGTTTACTTCTTCCAAATTGATGATTTATCTGTTGGTTATTTTTTGTAAGAGCGAGGCTTTTTCCCGACTACGTGTGTGTATCAGTGATGCTATTTTGGCAACCTCTCGAAGATTTTAATATGAAAAATTAAGTGGGATATTTCAATCGAACCATTAAATTCCATGGTGGAAACAGGTTAGCCAGTTGTTTTGTGATTTTGCACTTGCAAGAAGTTCAGAGAAGAGATACGGCATCCCACCAATTCAATAGGATATGTCTTTATGATCAACAACAACAACAGCTCCTTTCTTTAGTATAAATTGATCATCTATATTTTGAAAACTTTGTATGTCGATTATATAGTCCATTTTCCCAATCAATGATAAAGGCAAGGATAAAGAGTTCTTTACAAAAGACTGCAAGAAACTAAACAGAGCGTCTTATACACCCTAATACATATTCGTCGGCTTTCCCCCTCCAGTTTTAACTGATGGTGAAGACCCGTTCTATTAAACAGGTTTATGCAGGTCTGTGCAGGTTTTAACCGCTATAATCTACTATAACCTGTCTGGACGCGTCAATTCTCAAGACATTGTCGTATTCAGCGTAGACTATACAATTAATAGTTTGCTGTAATGCTTCTTCTACACGAAGTTCAATTCGAAGGCTGATAAGTTTTACGAGATTGAATACCATCCTTGTAGAGAGAAAAATGATTGATATTAAAGTGTTTGTAATTGTAGGGGGTTTTACCACGATGACCGTTGAATGAGACATTTTTGACAAATCCAATAATGACTCTTTTAGGTAGTTGACCAAGTATAACATTATTGAGAGTTTCACTTTAAACACCAGAATGAATTGTAAGTGTTATAATTTCTGCTCTGGTAAGTGGATACTTGGCCGTACATTCAGAAAGAGCTTTTGCGTATGCAAGCAGAATTCCAGGGCATATTTTTGCACGCTGTATACACTGAAAAAAAAGATTAGTTGGGACAACTAATCAAATTTTTGGGACAAGTAATAAAATTGTTGAGACAACCACTTTAGTTGGTAAATAATGGTACTGCTTTTTAGATAGGTGTAAGAACTATTTTTGTCAGTTGTGGCACAAGTAGTTGCCGTTACTATCTAATTAGGTAGACTTACTATTTTAGTTTGTCAAAGCGACTATCTGTAGGTAGTTAAACTTACTAATGTAGTTAGTCATGGCTACTAATAAATTTGTAGGCATAACTATTTTTTTTATTACATAGGGACTAATTGAAATATCTGTCACTATACTATCGAAATCTGAATGAAAAAGATCCCAGTAGGCACGCAAACATCTTTTTTCGGGGGCATCTTAGGGACGCTGATGTCAGTCAAATGTCAGTTCAGGTGATAAGACGTTTTGAAAAAAATATGTCCCTATGCCCACTGGGATCTTTCTAATTGCAGATACTGTTTGTAGATTAAGATTTCCAGTAAAACCTAAAACTCGTTTGAGTTTACAATTTCTGATACATACCTTCAAATACTTCGATATAATTTCCGAATCCTAGACTTTGGAACACTTCTGACACTTCCATCATTTGCATAAAAAATAAGCTTTAATATAACGAGACATCAAGTGAGGAGCGAGTTATGATGGCCATGTCTAAACGTTCTCCCTATGTTGGCACCTCTTTCGCATTCTCAATCGTACCAAATAAAGGTAGCAAATAAAATAGTGACGCCACCTACTTTAATTTGTTAGAAAAATCAATTAGTAGTACTGTAACGCTACCTTCTTCCTAACCAAATATTTAATCAGGAGCTCTCTCTAAAGAGCGAACACGGACCCTAATCAGAATAAATCAATTGGCACCATAAGGGTTTCTAAAACAAACTATAAGTGGGGTTCTCAGAATCGGTACAAAAGGTTCTTGTTATACCAAAAGGGGTTCTCAGAAATAAGCACGAGTGGGGCTTTCTACAATAAACGCCAAAGGGGTTTTTAAAGATCAGGATCGAAAGGGGTTCTCGAAATTTTAAAAAGGGGTTCTCATACGGAAAATACGGGTTGAGATAACTAAATTAAGTTGTTCGGTAATAAAAGGGTATTACAAAGGGCCAAAATAATATTATCGATGGTATGGAGAGGTCGAGAACATTGTGAAGGGGTATCGCAAGGTAAAATTAAGGCGTGTCGCAAAATAGGAGGGCTTACTCAAGAGGTGTTATTACAAATAACAAGGATCAAGAACATTATGAAACAAATTATCACATAGAGAGGTATCACAGGGTCAAAAGTATTATCAAAAGTTATCAATTTTTTTTCATTTGGGCACTTAAAAAAAGACGTTGAAAATATAATGAAAAAGATTGATTATCGGAATGTCGGCATTAAAAAAAATAAGGGGAGGGGATCGAGAACATCGGTAAAAAATTATTGATTGTCGTCATGTCAGTATTCACAAATAAGGGAGAGGGATCGAGAATATTACAAGGGTCGAGAAAATTACAAAAATTATCTGTATCATAACAGAGATCAATTTCAGCGTTCGGCACTCCGGAATAAATAAAATTTATCAACAGATATTATGTATGGATTTCTCCACAACAAGATAAAAATAGCAGCACATGTAATGTGGTTTAAAGTAATCAATCAGATAATTCCGCCAAGCAGTACAAGAGATAAGTAAACAGATAAGTAAAACACCGTTAATAACAATAAAATCACTTGACTAAACCATAAAAGGAATCAGACTCCTACCTTAGATAATCAGGATGCAAGCACTGGTACCTCGTGTCGACACTGGAAGTTCACAGATGCTAAAAAAGAGTTTTTCGCGCTTACCGGTGTATTACAGAAACGTGAGGAATCACATGCTTAGGGGCAAGGGCTGATTTGCACAACTTAATTTCTATAATTCGTAACCGTCGGGAGAAAGACAGCCGGTGAGATCGCCTTCCGATTCGTCCCTCCTATCGTCCCATCCTTCCTTCGTTAGTCCTTATCAGCCGCTGTTGAGGGAGGGAGACAGCTGCTTCCTACGAGAGTAAGTGAGAGATTTTCCTCAATACCAGTTTCGGCTGTATTCCAGTGTTGAGTTGGAGAACCAGGAACCCCTTCTCCTTTCTTCAGATGTGGAGAATATTCTTCGATGCTCCCGATAAAAGATAAAAGAAAAGAAAAACGGCATAAGAATTAAGAAACGCCTGTTCACAACAGAAACATTTATAGCGATAATAATTTTTAGGCGAGATTACCAATTCCCGTTGGGAATTTTGGTGGTAACCGCCTAGGTCCATCTGCACCAAGAACGTGCCTTGGATCTCAGACGACCAAGAGAAATAATACATTCTATCCATTATGAGTAGAGTCAGCTATTCTATCCCGGATGTCAGAAAGATATGCGATAAAAGATGTTCCGGAAGTTCCGGGGTGGATCTAATAATCGATCATTTGCGTCGATGGAGCCACTTTGCATGGCTCTCACTCGAGACCGCGAAATTAAGAAATTCAAAAAACAAAACAATTGAGACAGCCGTACATTCTTGAAAATTAACATGATTTATACAATGAAATAATGAGATAGATAAATAAAACATGAAAAAAATATGATATGCAGAAAATCTGCAACGTCACAGTACAGATGACTATTTTATTATTAAGTCTGACTACTTGCTTAGTTGGTGTTACTAACCAACTAGTTGTAAGAACCAAAGAATTCTTTACTAATAAAAAGGTCGTAGCCACAACTATTCATTTCTGTCAGTGTAAGAAGGGATGCTTCTTCAGTATGGAGACAAGCCTGATTACTAGGATACATAAGGCAAAAAGCATCCTTGGAACGCACTAGCCGAACTCTGAGTTTAACACCATTCAAGAGAAATTTATCTCGATTGAAAACATCACTGTGCAAATGACCAATCAATTCAATTTTTCTTCCTTCACCCAATATAAGTCGTCGATCAACGAGACACTAGTTTTGCGTTGTAACGTCATCTATTTTACCAGCTGTATCATCAAGCCGTAATGCTGACTTGTTTTCGATGCTGATTAAAGCTTCTGATTAAAGTATTCATTGACCTGGTTAAACATGGAATGCAGTAAATTGTTGATAGGAAGAACGGATTCTACACTAGAAGTGTTTTCTGCAGTTTTTTTTAGGATTGACTAACCCCCTGACGTGGAACTACAAACTCGATGGGTGAGTCATCTGTGAAAGATAAAACTGGTTTGTAGTGTATCCATTAAGAGCCCTCTATGGATGTTTGGGTTGGAGGTAGGGAAAAGAGATCCAATTCTGATTTCAAACACTCACACGAGTCTGAGTGTAAAAATGACATCTTCTACGAGGTGTTCCTGCGATTTTCAACACGCTATGAACGCCGAACGATGGAAGATTATTTTTCTTCCCAGTCAACTTATATTCCGATCCGTTCATCAGACTTCCCACCTGTTTCATTGCTTGCCTCTTTAACTCATTTCCAGTCTCTTTAAGTCGTGTTTTCACAGCCTGTTTAAATGGTATATTGCGTTCCACATCATCAATAACATTCATTCCATGGCGCAGTGCTTTTTTTTCAACTACTCTTGCTCCACTTCTGAGAAATGGTAAAACTCGTCGAAACAGGCCTCCAAGAAAACTACCTCTACCATGCCATCTCTAATAATGAGAGCCAATGTAAATTTTGGAATTTCCTTCACCTCCGATTTTAGTTGTATATTAATCTGTCTATTGACTCATGTTTACGTAATTCGTTTGAAATTAAGTGTCACGGTTGACGTGCTAAGCTTGAATGGAACCGCAAGTCCTAGATGATCCCTTATATCTATTTTCTATTGTACGAAATGAAGTATGAAGAATAGGAATATAATGAGGTGGTGAGAAGTTTGTCACCTGGGTGGTTCCGAAAATATAATTTTTCATGTCCACCGGTACGAATCGTAAGAGAGTAGTTTATATATTTTCAGTTATATACGGTTCGCGTAAATCACAATAGACAAAAAGTTTATTTAGTAAACCATTTAATAAACTTGGTGGATGGTTTGCCATATATGAATCGATATGTTAAAGTATATCAGGTGCAAATCCTAGAATTTGAGATATCTTCTCACTGATTAAAAGAAAGTGACGGCCGGGAATTTTACAATCCACTTCACATTTTTTCTCCAGTACGGTTGAAACTTTTAACAACGGCGACCTTTATACTTGAATCGCGTATAACGCGAAATTATATTTCACGATCTGACCAAATTTTTTGAAAAACTTTACCGATAAATTCCTCTTCTTTATCACTCTGTAGGTAAACTGGTGTTCTATTACCGGTTCTATGAACAATTTGTTCGAATGCTTAATCAACCTCAGATGCATTTTTACTTTGCAGTGGTTCTACCCAGGCAAATTTTCTCAAAACATCAATGCCAACCAGTAGATTGGAAAAAACATTATTGAAACTTTTCAAAGATCTCAAGTTTTCGTATTCCTTTTAACAGTATTATCATCATCATCATCATCATCATCCGCATTGGGAGTCTGTAACCCATATGTGGCGCGTCCCCAGGTGGCGGATAGGGGAATGCTCGCTAGAAATAGAGGGTAGGGCGGAAATAAAATACGCCTCGCGGGCCAAACAGACTGGGTGAAGGATACACCGAGAAAAAACCGCGATTGTTTTCTGCTGTGGCCCACTGGGAGTGCCTCGAACCACGTCTGCCTTACCCGCTGGCGTGGCTAGGGGCTGATGTGTGCTTGCACTGCCGAGGTGTCAGCCGCAGCATGGGATCAGAAGCCAGCCCCTTCGGGCCTTGAT